>CM040432.1:71347429-71469929 GCA_022702705.1 Papilionanthe hookeriana x Papilionanthe teres | reverse complement strand
CCAAAAAATCAACTTTGGTTAAAATGGTCAATTTTTAACCCAATGACCAACCCATTGACCCAATAGGTCTACTTTTTGACCAAAAAGTCATCTTTGATCAAAATGGTTAATTCTTGACCAAATTACAAACTCTTTGACCAAAATGGTCAACTTCTGACATAATGACCTCCCGGTTGACCTAATGGATCAACTTTAGACCAAAAATTTAATTTTGGTCAAAATAATTAATTTTTGACCTAATGACCAAGATTGTTAATTTTTTGAATTAATGACATATTTTTGACCCAATAAGTCAATCTCTGACCAAAAAGTCAACTTTGGACAAAATGGTCTATGATTGACCCAATGACAAACCCATTGCCCAATAAGTCAAATTTTGACCAAAAAGTCAATTTTGGTCAAAATAATCAAATTTTGACCTAATTACCACCCATTGACCAAAAAGGTCAAGTTTTGACCAAACAGTCAACTTTGGTCAAAATGGTCAATTTTTTACCCAATGATCAACCCATTGACAAAATTGGTCAAATTTTGACCTAAAAGTCAACTGTTTTGGTCAAAGTTTGACCGAAAAGTCAACTGTTTTGGTCAAAATAAATAATTTTTGACCTAATGACCAATTATTGACCCAATAAGTAAATCTCTGACCAAAAAGTCAACTTTGGTCATAATTATCAATCCTTGACCCAATGACGAACCCATTGAGCCAACATGTCGACCTTTGAACAAAAAGATAACTTTGGTCGAAATGGTAAATCCTTGACCTAATAACCAACCATTGACCAATAGATCGACTTTTGTCAAAAAGTCGATTTTGGTCAAAATAGTAATTTTTTTACATAATTACCAATTATTGACCCAAAAGGTCAACTTTTGAAGAAAAAAGTCAATTTTGGTCAAAATTGGCAATTTTTTAACTTAACGATCACCTCATTGACCCAAAAGGTCAACTTTTGACCAAAAAGTCAAATTGGGTCAAAATGGTCAATTTCTGGCATAATGACCTAAATGTCAACTTTGGTGAAAATGGTTAATCTTTCATCCAACTTTTGACTAAAAAGTCAACTTTGGCTAAAATAGTTAATCCTTGACCCAATGACCAACCTATTGACACAATAGGTCAACTTTTGACTAATAAATTAACTTTGCTAAAAATTGTCAATTTTTGATCTACTGACCGCCTCATTGACCCAAATAGGTCAACTTTTGACCAGAAAGTCAACTTTGATCAAAATGGTCAATTTCTAACCCAATGACCTCCCCGTTGACCCAATGGGTTAACTTTTGACCAAAAATTCAATCTTTGTCAAAATAATCAATTTTTGACCTGATGACCAATTAATGACCAAATAAGTCAATCTCTGACCAAAAAGTTTTTTATCAAAGAAATCAATCCTTCACCCAATGACAAACACATTGACCCAATAGGACAACTTTTGACCAAATAGTCAATTTTTGACCTAAAGACCACCCATTAACCCAATAAGTCAACTTTTAACCAAAAAGTCAACTTTGGTCAAAATGGTCAATTTTTGACCCAAAGACCTACCCATTGACCCAATATATCAAATACTGACCAAAAAGTTATATTCGGTCAAAATGGTCAAATCTTGACCCAATTACCAACTAATTGACCAAATAGGTCAAATATTGACCAAAAAGTCAACTTTGGTCAAAATGGTCAATTTCTGACCCAATGGGTAAACTTTTGACAAAAAAAAATTTAATTTTGGTCAAAATAATCAATTTTTGACCTAATAATCAATTTTTGACCCAGAAAGTCAATATATGAACAAAAAGTCAACTATGGTCAAAATGATTAATCCTTGACCCAATGACCAACCCATTGACCCAATAGGTCAACTTTTGACCAAAAAGTCAATTTTGGTCAAAATGATATATTTTTGACCCAATGACCAACACATTAACCCAGTAGGTCAACGTTTGACCAAAAAATTAATTTTGGTCAAAATAGTCAATTTTTGACCTAATGACTAATTATTAACCCAATTAGCCAATCTCTGACCAAAAAGTCAACTTTGGTTAAAATGGTCTATCCTTGACCCAATGACCAACCCATCGACCCAGTAGGTCAACTTTTGACAAAAAGTCATCTTTGGTGAAAATGGTCAATTCCTAATCCAATGACCACCCCATTGACCCAATGGGTTAACTTTTGACAAAAAATTCAATTTTGGTCAAAATAGTCAATTTTTGACCAAATGACCAATAATTGACCCAATAAACCAATCTCTGACCAAAAAGTCAACCTTAGTCAAAATGGTCAATCTTTGACACAATGACAAACCCATTAACCCAATAGGTGAACTTTTGACCAAAAAATTAACTTTAGTTAAAATGGTCAATTTTCGATCCAATGACCAACCCATTGACCCAATAGGTTATCTTTTGACCAAAAAATCAACTTTGATCAAAATGGTCAAACCTTGACCCAATAACCAACCCATTGACCCAATACGTTCACATTTGACCAAAAAGTCAATTTTAGTCAAACTAGTCAAATTTTGACCTAATGACCCCCCATTAACAAAATAGGTCAAAATTTTGACCAAAAAGTTAACTTTGGTCAAAATGGTCAATTTTTGACCTAATGACCAACCCGCTAGCCAAATTGGTCAAATTTTGACCAAAAAGTCAACTTTTTAGTCAAAATAGATAAGTTTTTACCTAATGACCAATTATAAAGCTAATAAGTAAATCTTTAACCAAAAAGTCAACTTTGGTCATAATTGTTAATCCTTGACCCAATAACCAACCCACTGACCCAACAGATCGACTTTGACCAAATAGTCAATTTTGGTCAAAATAGTAAATTTTTGACATAATCACCACTTATTGACCCATTAGGTCAACTTTTGAACAAAAAAGTCAATTTTAGCCAAAATTGTCAATTTTTGATCTAATGACCACCTCATTGACCCAAAAGGTCAACTTTTGACCAAAAGTCAAATTTGGTCAAAATGGTCAATTTCCGACACAATGACCTAAATTTAAACTTTGGTGAAAATGTTCAATCCTTCATCTAATGACCAACCAATTGACCCAATTTGTTAACTTTTGACTAAAAAGTCAACTTTGGCCAAAATGGTTAATCCTTGACCCAATGACCGACCTATTGACCCGATAGGTCAGCTATCGATCAAAAAGTCGATTTTGCTCAAAGTTGTCAATTTTTGACCTACTAACCGCCTCATTGACCTAAAAAGGTCAAATTTTGACCAAAAGACAACTTTGGTCAAAATAATCAATCCTTAACCCAATGACCAACTCACTGGCCCAATAGGTCAACTTTTGACCAAAAAGTCAATTTTGATTAAAATAGTTAATTTTTGACTTAATGACTAATTTTTGACCCAGTAAACCAATCTCTGACCAAAAAGTTAACTTTGGTTAAGATGGTTAATCTTTGACCGAATGCCCAACCCATTAACCCAATAGGTCATGACCAAAAAGTCAACTTTGGTCAAAATGATTAATCCTTGACCCAATGACCAACCCATTGGCCTAATAGGTCAACATTTGACCAAAAAGTTAATTTTGGTCAAAATAAATAATTTTTGAATTAAAGACCCAATAAGTCAATCTCTGACCAAAAAGTTAACTTTGATCAAAATGGTCAATCGTTGATCCAATGACAAACCCATTAACCCAATAGGTCAACTTTTGACCAAAAAGATAAATTTGGTCAAAATAGTCAATTTTTTAATTAATGACCAATTATTGACCCAAAAAGTTAATTTCTGACCAAAAAGTAAACTTTGGTCAAAATCGTCAATCCTTGACCCAATGACAAAACTATTAACCCAATATTTTTATTTATAATTTATTTAATTATTAAATATTTTTATAATTAAATTATATTTATAAATAATATACTATACTTAAAACATTTAAAATAAAAAAATAATTATATATATATATATATATATATTAATATTTATTTATTAATTTATATATACATATAGTAATATTTTTATTTTAAATTTATTTAACTATTAAATATTTTTCTATTTAAATTATAATTAAAAATAATATACTATACTTAAAATATTTAAAATAAAAAAAAATATTTAAAATATTTATACTTAAAATATACTATACTTTACTTAAAATATTTATGTACCTCTATATATCTATATATATATATATTTATTTTTAATTTTCTTATTTATTAAATATTTTTATAATTAAATTATATTTATAAACAATATACTATACATAAGATATTTAAAAAAAGTAATATTATATATATTTATATATATATATATATATATATATATATATATATATATATATATATATAAATATATATATTTATATTTATATATACAAATATAAATTTATTTATTTATAATTTATTTTACTATTAAATATTTTTACAATTAAATTATATTTATAAATAATATACTATACTTAAATTATTTAAATTAAAAAATAATATTATTATAATTTCTATATACATATATATGTATATATATAAATATATATTTATATTTATATATACATATTTTTATTTATTTATTTATAATTTCTTTAACTATTAAATATTTTTATAATTAAATTACATTTATAAATATTATACTATAATTAAAAAATTTAAAATAGAAAAAATAATATTATAAAAAATTATATATATATATATAAATTTATATATACACATATATTTAATTATTTATAATTTATTTAACTATAAAAAAATTTTATATTTAAATTATATTTATAAATAATATGCTATACTTAAAATATTTAAAATAAAAAAATAAAATTAAATATATATTTATAATTTTCTTAACTATTAGTTAAATATTTTAAATATATTTATATCTATTAGTTAAATATTTTTATTTATAATTTTCTTAACTATTAAATATTTTTATAATTAAATTATATTTATAAATAATAAACTATACTTAAAACATTTAAAATAAAAAAATTCATTTAAATATATATTTATTTATTTATAATTTATTTAACAATTAAATATTTTTATTATTAAATTATTTTTATAAAAAATAAACTATACTTAAAATATTTAAAATTAAAAAATAATTAAAAATAAATTTAGATATTACTTATTAAATATTTTTAATTATAATTTATTTACTTATTAAATATTTTTATAATTAAATTATATTTATAAATAATATATTACACTTAAAATATTTAAAAAAATATTATTAAATAATTATATATATATATATATATATAATTTTTTTACTATTAAATTTTTTATAATTAAATTATAATTAAAATAATATACTTTACATAAAATATTTAAAATAAAAAATAAACGTTATATAAATTTATATATATATATATATATAAATATATATATATATATATATATATATATATATATATATATATCATTTTTTTAATTATTAAATATTTTTATAATTTAATTTCGTTTATAAATAATATACTATACATAAAATATTTAAAATAAAAAAATAATATTATATATATATATATATATTTATATATACGGATATAAATTTATTTATTTATAATTTATTTAACTATTAAATATTTTTATGATAAAATTATATTTATAAATAATATATTATACTTAAAATATTTAAATTAAAAAAATAATATTATATATATATATATATTTATAAATATATATATATATTTTTGTTCACATTTTACTTAACTATTAAATATTTTTATAATTAAATTATTTTTATAATTAATAAACTATACTTAAAAATTTAAAATAAAAAATTATTTTATATAAATATTTATTTATTTATAATTTATTTAAAAATTAAATATTTGTATAAATAAATTATATTTATAGATAATATACTATACTTAAAATCTTTAAATTTAAAAAATAATATTAAATATATATATATATATATTTATATATTTATATATATATATAAATAAATATATATATATATATATATAGTTATTTATAATTTTCATAACTTTAAATATTTTTATAATTAAAATATATTTATAAATAATATACTTTACTTAAATTATTTAAAATAGAAAATAATATGAAATATATATGCTTAATTTACATGTCATGATTAAGCAAATGCCTAACAATGAGTTAAGGATTTATGTTGCACTAAGCAAACTACCTCAAAATCCTATGGCTTGGTTATTTAATTCTAAGGAAAGTTTCGTTGAAGTTGACCTGAGTTTTCTTGATGATAATGGTCGTCTTGCTCACCATGCTCCAAGCTCCTTGTTGTTGTAGAGGTTTAGTTTTAGAAGGTGAAAATCGGGAGATGAGAGAAGTGTTTTGGTTTAGAAATCTTAAAGTCCGAATATTTTTAATATTTTAATTAAAATAAATCTTAAAGTTATTTAAATAGAATATATTAAGATCCCACGATTTCGTCGTCCAGACGTCAGTTATTTTCATCAAATTCACATTGTCTGAGATGAATTTGCTAAACTCAGTCGAATGAGTTCCACACTTTCATTTAGGCCAGTGGGAAATCCCGTTAGCAACACGTGGGTTACATCATCCGAGGTATTTCAGATCATTCAATGAGACGTTTTAATTTAGTTGCAATTACAGTTTTGTTGTTCTGTTTGTGATTAAATTTTAAGTTGTTTTATATTTTGGAATGTTGTGGCGGTGAATTTTATCTTGTGGTAACTTTTAATTTAGTTTTGGTTTCAGATTTATGGCTATCCTAAAGGTTTTGGTTTTCATGTAACAATCTTATTTAACATGCAAGAAGATTAAAGCGCAGTGTAGGTAAAGAAAATGCAATAAAGTAAATTGCAATAACATAAAAGAGTACTTGGAGGGTCTTCCCATCATCCTAAGCTACACTTTAAAACACATATTAAAGCATTTAAATATTTCAACAAGTACCTAGATAAAGACTAAAGGAAGGGTTTTAGTTGTCTACCAGAATCCTAATCCTATAGCTAGTTATTTCCTATGACGTCTAGGTTCTTTTGTGTTTTGTTAAGGATGATTTTCTTCATCATAGAAAAATTAAGTTCAGTTGTTCTTCTAAAACATCTCGTCATATTGAGAAAGTGCTTAGGACGAGTCCTAAACATCTTTTCAATACTTCTGAGATTATTTTGAGTCCAAATGAATTTTATTGTACTGGTGAATTAATCATTCAAGAATTCAATTAAATTTTGCTTCTTGCTCAGTGAACTAGGATGTTTGATTATCCTATGAGTGAAGTGAGATTTCACTTAGCGCTTCATTTAAGAGTTATGATAATCTAAAGCTTTCAGGGGCAAGTTAATTTATTTAAGATTTTAATGATTTGAAGTTAAAGGTTGATGATTTACTTTAATGTGATTTAATTATGAAATTTTAATCAATGATTTTAAGTTTGGAATAATGTTTGATTCATTTCAGTTAAACTTTTTATAAATGATATCAATATTTCATGTTAATTTAAATTTTAGATTTAACTTATGTTAAAAGAGGTATTCAAATTATTATTTATTAAATTTTTATGATTTAATTAATTTAATTTTTTTACATTATGTTTTAAGGTGAGTTGTCTTAAAATTATTTAAAATTTGTAATTTTTTGATGATTTTAAATTAGTTTCAAATATTTTAATTTACTTTTTAATCATTTAACATTTTAGGCTTTAATCAATTATTAAATTATTTAATGATGTAGGTTTTAACAATTATTTACCTTTAATCATTTAATTATTAATTCCACTCTTCCTCTTAAGTTTAAATATTATTAGGTGATTTATTTAGGGATTCTTAAATTAAAGAATCAATATCCTCTTAAGTTATATCCCCATTTCAATAATCTAATTTCAATTAATCTTCCAAAATTCAAATCACTCAATTAATTAAAGTTTTATTTTTGGGTTTATTAAAGTGATTAATGGGTTCCTACCCTTTGATTTCTTAAAGTTTCAATCATCTGAGAGAAAATTAAAATCAGATATTTTACCCCCATTTTGATTAAACCTAAAGTTGTAATTAGGGGTTAAAATCTTTTAATTACCTTTATGCCCCTTTAAGCTTATTTATTTTATAACTCATTAAATTAATCTTAAATGAACTTAAGATTTTTATGCCACTTCACTCACATGTCAATTAAGACATTAGAGGAGAAAATGTGATTTTTTTGAATTTAATTTATTTATATAATTATTTTTAATGGAAAATAAGGGTTTTCAAAGAAAATTCACCAACATGACCAAGATAAAGTTTCTGTCCTTAAGAAAATTATGGGATATTTCTAATGACCAGAGTACCACTTGGAACAATTTTGGAGATTTATCCAATTATATTTTATTTATTATAATTATTTTAAGTTTTGAAGTTTTAATTAATTATAAAATAAAATAAAAGTTGAAAAATGAATTTTATATTTTTGAAAAATCCCTCGACCTCAAGAAAGTCAAAGAAACAAATTTTATATTTTTATGAGTTTTGTTTGATTTATTAGAATTAATTTAGTAGAAAAGACTAGAAAATATTTTTTAATTCAAAAAATTGTTTTAAGGCTTTGAAATCAAATATCTTAACCTAGAGACTTAGGAAAAATATTTGATTGGTTCCTAAGTGATTAGGGGAGCAAATATGACGTTTTTATGATTTTTATTATTTTTTTAATTTTTATTTTTTTTAATTATTAAAAATATTAAAACATGCTTAAAAATGAAAGTTCTTAGAAAATTCCAATTTTATTTTTCTTAGACTCCTCTGATACTAAAGAAGTCCCAAAATAAATTTGGTGAATTTTTAAATGTATTTTTGAGGTTATGAATTTTTAAAGTTTAATTTTGGTTATGTGACTTAATTAATCCATTTAGTGGGGTTAAACATTTTCAATTGACTTCAAATTTTTATGTGAGGGTCCCTTGATCCTAAAGATCAGTGGAGAATTATTTTCAAGTCAATTTAATGTGTGATTAACTCTAATTAATTAAAGTTCAATTTATAGTGGTTAGGCCAATTAGGATTATTTTTAAGGAATTAAATTAAACCATAATTTTTCTAGGGTCCTTTGGTCCTAAGAAACTTCACCAAATTTTCCTAGAATTTTCTAAGCAACATGCTAATTTTTTTTGTATTAAAATATCAAAAACAGTGACATAAACTTGAAAAATACATAACTTTTCATAGGGATGACCTCTGACCTTGAAAAATTCAAGGAATGTTCCCAAGATCAAAGGCTTCAAAAGCCCTATGGTCTCATGCCATGGTGAAATGTCTATGCAAATGGAGAATTAAAATACTAAAATGAGTAAATAATTAATTAAAAATAAAATACTCATCGAAATAACTTAATTTCTTTTCTACATTATTCTCCCCTGTTCACTGAGCAAGAAGGTATTTTTCTTTTATTTTTATGATTTTTCTATGCAAAGATATGAATTTTTGAAGTTTCTGGTATTTAATTAAATAGAAAATAACCTAATTTCCTACTTAAACCAGTCAACGCCGCGTCAACCTCGGCGGCTCCAAACCCCTACGTTTCGTGCTCCCATTTGAAGCCACCACCTGATTCAGCAGCCACACGTCCCGCGGTCCCGCTCCGTCTTTGTCGGCATATTTTTAGGTTGAATGTTATATTTTAAAAAGGGGTCGCCTACAGAAATTGTTGGCGAATTTTAGATTTTAAATTTGATATATATATATATATATATGTATAATTTAGAAAGTAGTATTTGATTTTGAAAATAATTTTAAGTTTAAAAATTTTAAGATATGAAATCAAACCGATCTCACAACCCAAGTAGTTTATATAAACGAGCACCACACCACAAACCATGTATCTATCCCGAAGAATAACACACTGCTTGACGATGGGGCTCGATTAAATAAACTAGAAGATTTGTGACATCCTTTTGGTATGTGAACCAATTTTATAAGCCGACAAGTTCCCCTGCTTAATATAAATGAATTAAGCAGGGTTTATATTACATGGGTTCTTAGAGTTCCCTATAAGGGCAAGCCCCTATAGTTAATTACATCTTAAATGACGAGAATCATTTAAGAAAACTCTCGATAATGACTAGTGGTTTTGCTCTCAAGAATTTCAAAGTTTAAGGTTTTCAAAGGATTTGAGTTTTGAAAATTTCAATAGGGAATGGATCAAATTTGGAACAATTTATTTTAAGAGTCCAAAGAAAGAGAAGTAGGAGAAGCTGAGGATCCAAGAAGAATCTTGGAAACTTCACAAACTATCCTATTGTTTGGCTTCAATTTGAGGATTTATTTAATGTTGCAATCCTCGCAATCTTATTTAATTAGGAATTATATTCGTATGACACAATCATACAAAAAGCCTCGAAGATGTGAGGGTTTATGTCGTATCACGCGACTACCTAGGAGTCCTAAGACCGGTTAGGACTTAATTTACATGATATGATCATGCAAATGCCTAATAAAGGGTTGAGTATTTATGTTGCACTAGGAAAACTACCTTGAAATCCTATGGCTTTGTTATTTAATTCTAAGAAAGGTTTTGTTGAAGTAGACCCTAGTTTTGCTGATCACGATGGCCGAGCTGCCCATCATGCTCCGAGCTCCTTGTTGTTGCAGAGGTTTAGTTTTAGAAGTCATAAATCAGGAGACAAGAGAAGTGTTTCGGATTAGAGAAAATCTTAAAATCCAAGTGTTTTTTAATATTTTAATTAAAATAAATCTTAAAGTTGATTAAACAGAACTGATTAAGATCCCACGGTTCCGTCATCCCGACACCGTTATTTTCATCGAATTCACTTAGTTCAGATGAATTTGCTAAACTCAACTGAATGAGTTCCACACTTTCATTTAGACCATGGGAAATCCCATTAGCAACACGTGGGTTACATCATCCGAGTTATTCCCGATCATTCAACGAGACGTTTTAATTTAGTTGCAATTATAGTTTTATTATTCTATTTGTGATTAAATTTTGAGTTGTTTTATATTTTGAAATATTGTGGCGGTGAATTTTGTCTTGCAATGACTTTTAATTTAGTTTTTGTTTCAGTTCAGGGACTACCCTAAAGGTTTTGGTTTTCATGCAACAGTCTTGTTTAACATGCAAGAAAAGTAAAGTACAGTTCATGTAAGTAAATTACAATAAAGTAAATTGCAATAAAATAAAAGAGTACCTGGAGGGTCTTCCCATCATCCCAAGCTGCACTTAAAACACATATTACAACATTTAAATATTTCAACAGATACCTAGGTAAAGCTAAGGGAAGGGTTTTGGTTATCTACCAAATTCCTAATTCTATAACTAGTTATCTCCTATGACGTCTAGGTTCTTGGTTTGGTTTAAGAATGATTTTCTTCATCAAAGAACAATTAAATTCAATTATTCTTCTAAAACATCCCGTCATATTGAGGAAGTGCTTAGGACGAGTCCTAAACATCTTTTCAATATTTCTGGGATTGTTTTGAGTCCAAGTAAATTTAGTTGCACAGGTGAATTAATTTTCCAGGAGTTTAGTTAAATTTTGTTTCTTGCTCAGTGAATTTAGATGAATGAAGTGACATCTCACTTTATACTCTATTTAAGAGTTATAATAATTAAAGCCTTCAAGGGCAAACTAGTTTATCGAGAATTTTAATCATAATTAATTAAAAGTTTGAGTTAATGGTTTAAAATGTTTTAATTTAATTATGAGGTTTTAATTAATAATTTTAAGTTTGGAATAGTGTTCAAATTATTTTAGATTTAATTCTTAATGATTTCATTTAGGTTTGTTGTTAAATGATTTTTTAATTTAATTTAATTCAATTTCATTTTAATTTTAATTTAAATTTAATTTAATTAATTTTAATTTAATTTTAATTTAATTTAATTTAATTTAATTTTAATTTTAATTTAATTTAATTTTAATTTTAATTTTAATTTAATCTTAACTTAATTTAATTTTAATTTAATTTAATTTTAATTTAATTTTAATTTAATTTATTTTTAATTTAATTTAATTTTAATTTTGATTTAATTTAATTTAATTTTAATTTAATTTTGATTTAATTTAATTTAATTTAATTTAATTTAATTTAATTTAATTTAATCTAATTTTAATTTTAATTTAATTTAAATTTATTTAATTTTTTATTTTAATTTTATTTTAATTTTAATTTTAATTTAATTTTATTTTAATTTTAATTTTAATTTAATTTTATTTAATTTATTTAATTTTGGTTTTAATTTTAGTTTTAATTTTAGTTTTAATTGTTAATTTGGATTATTATTTTAATTTTTAATTAAGAATTAAAATGTTGTTAAAGTGACTAATTTAGGGATTTTAAATTAAAGAATAATTATCCTTTTAATAATATCCCTATTTTAATAATCCAAATTTAAATATATTCTTTCCAAAACTTAAATCATTTAATTAATTAAAGTTTCATTTTTGATATTTTTCAAAGTGTTTAATGGGTTTCTACACCTTAATTTCCCTAAGTTTCAATCATCCAAGAGAAAGTTAAAATCAAATATTTTACCCCCAATTTTGATTAAACCTAAAGTTTTAATTAAGGGTTAAAATTTTTAATTACATTTATGCCCTTTTAAGCTTATTTATTTCATAACTCACTAAATTGAGCTCAAATGAATTTGAAATTTTTATGTCACCTCACTCACATGTCAATTAAGACATTAGAGGAGAAAATGTGATTTTTCTGAATTTAATTTATTTATATAATTATTTTTAGTAGAAAATAAGGGTTTTCAAAGAAAATTCAACAACATGACCAAGGGAAGGTTTCTATCCTTAATAAAATTATGGGATGTTCCTAATGACTAGAGGACCACTTGAACCAATTTTGGTGATTTTTTGAATTATATTTTATTTATTATAATTATTTTGAGTTTTAGAGTATTAATTAATTATAAAATAAAATTAAAGTTGAAAAATAGATTTTATATTTTTCTGGGCATTTAAATAATTCAAAAATACCCTATTTATCTACTTATCCACGTGGCGCCAGCGCAACATCGGCAGCTCCGAAAGCCCATGCGGCGCATTCTCATTCGACGCCGCCATCCGACTCAGCCCTGCGGGGCCCGCGGTTCACGTTACATTTCCTGGTTCGGCGCAATCTGAACCTTCCGCTCGATACACGCGCGATCAACGGCTCCTGGTCATCGTCTACGGCGGTGTGCACCGTGACGCAGTCCACACTAAAACCACTAAGATCTCACTCCATTCTCAATGGATTTTCATGTTCTTATGCTATATGGATTCGTCTTGAAGAGGCAAACACATCCATACGGTTTATAGGCTATGAAATTAACCCAAATAAAATGGAGAATCACTGGAAGCTTGGGAGGAAGAGTGAGTTCATACCTTTGCTCAGAGAAGTGAAGCTTCGATATAAGAGTTGTGTCACCTTTGATTGAGTCCAGGCAATCTCCAGATGAAGTCTCTGGCTCTTGGGAATTGTCTAGGTATGAAAGTGACCAAGGCCGATCACAAAGCTTGGAGGCTGGAAGCAATGGCTGGCTTCGATGAGGGGGCTTTTGTCGGGAACTTCTCCTCTTGGTACGGTGAAGATGTAGGACCAATCAATTTGGAGATTGGCTCACTGTCGTGAAGTGTCCTGTTTTTTGGGTGGATTTTCAACTCAGAAATTGAGCTCTATTAATGGGGATTAGGGCAAAGGAACACTGGGGATCAACTGCTCTATGTCTGGAGAGGGGTCTGGAATGATTTTGGCAGAGTTTTGGCAAGGTTTTTGTTCAACTCCCCTTTTGGCCGAGAGGAGGTGGTGTTTAAATAGGCATGGCTGAAAAGCTCACCAGAGGGTTGTCGGCATATTTTTAGGTTGTGTGTTTTATTTTGAAAAAGAGGTCGCCTAATAGAAGTTGTCGGTGAATTTTTATTTTAGTTTAAATAAATAACTTTAAAAAGTAGTATTTGATTTTGAAAATAATATTAAATTTGAAGGTTTTAAGATATGAGATTAAACCGATCTCACATCCCAAATAGTTTATATAAACGAGCACCACACCACAAACCGTGTATCTATCCCTAAGGATAGACACACTCCTTAATGGTGGGGCTCGATTAAATAAACTAGAAGATTTGTGACATCCGTTTGGTCTGCGAACCAATTTTATAAGCCGACAAATTCCACCGCTTAATATGAAAGCATTAAACGGGGTTTATATTACACGGGTTCTTTAAAATTCCCTATAAGGGCAAGCCCCTATAGTTAATTACATCTTAAGTGACGGGAATCACCTAAGAAAACTCTCGATAATAATCAATAATTCCGCTCTCAAGAATTTCAAAGTTTAAGTTCTCAAAGGATTGAATTTTGGAATTTCAATAGGGAATAGATCGAATTTGGAACATTTTGTTTTGAGAATTCAAAGGAAGAAAGGTAGGAGAAATCACAGATTCGAAGCGAACTTCGGTAATTTCCCGACTATCCTATTGTTTAGCTTGGATTTAGGAAAGTCCTAATGTCTATTTAATGTTTTGATTTTGTCAATTTTAATTAATTAGGGCTTATATTTATATGATAGAATCATACAAACAGCCTCGAAGATGTGAGGGTTTATTGTCGTATCGGACGACTACCTCGGAATCCTAAGACCGGTTAGGGCTTAATTTGCAATGCAAATGCCTAACGAAGAGTTGAGGATTTATGTTGCACTAGGCAAACTACCTCGAAGTCCTATGGCTTTGTTATTTAATTCTAGGAAAGTTTCTGTGAAGTAGACTCGAGTTTTCGTTGATGACGATGGCCATGCTGCCCACCATGCTCCGAGCTCCTTATTGTTGCGAGAGGTTTAGTTTTAGAAGTCATAAATCGGGGGATGAGAAAAGTGTTTTGGTTTAGAGAAAATCTTAATTTCCAAGTGTTTTTTATGTTTTAATTAAAACAAATCTTAAAGTTGATTATAACGACACCGGTTAAGATCCCGCGGTTCCATCCTTCCGGCATCATTATTTTTATCGGATTCACTTAGTCCAGATGAATTTGCTAAACTCAACTGAATGAGTTCCACACTTTCATTTAGACCGTGGGAAATCCCGTTAGCAACACGTAGGTTACATCATCCGAGGTATTCCCGATCATCCAACAGGACATTTTAATTTAATTGTAATTGTAGTTTTGTGTTCTGTTTGTGATTAAATTTTGAATTGTTTTATATTTTGAAATGTTGTGGCAGTGAATTTTATCTTGCAATAACTTTTAACTTAGTTTTGGTTTCAGTTTTAGGGACTATCCTAAAGGTGTGGGTTTTCATGCAACAGTTGTTTGTCATGCAAGAAAAGTAAAGTGCATTTGCAATAAAGTAAATTGCAAGAAAGTAAATTGCAATAAAATAAAAGCGTACCTGGATGGTCTTCCCGTCATCCCAAGCTGCACTTAAAACACAATTAGAATATTTAAGCAAGTTCCTAGGTAAAGCTAAGGTAAGGGTTATGGTTTTCTACCAAGTTCTTAATCCTATAGCTAGTCATCTTCTATGACGTCTAGGTTCCTTGTGTTTTTGTTTGAAGACGATTTTCTTCATCAAAGAACAATTAAATTCAATTGTTCTTATAAATATCCTATCATATTGAGGAAGTGCTTAAGAAGAATCATAAACATCTTTTCAATATTTCGGGATTGTTTTAAGTCGAAATGAATTCAATTACACAAATGAATTAATCGTCCGAGGTTTAGTTAAGTTTTGTTATTATCTTACTCGATGAACTAGGATGTTTGAATGTCCTATAAGTGAAGTAACATTTCATTTAATATTACGTTTAGGAGTTATGATAACTAAAGCTTTCGAGGGTAAATTGGTGTTCAAATGGTTTGTGATTTAGTTTAATTTCAATTAATGGGTTTAAATTTGGAATAGTGTTCAAGTTATTTTAGATTTATTTTGAATTCTTTATGTCTTTGGTGATCTTATATTTAATTTAATTTAATTTAATTTAATTGAGTTTTAATTCTATTCAATTTAATTTGGTTTAACTTAATTTAGTTTGATTTAATTTAATTTTAATTTAATTTGATTTAATTTAATTTAATTTAATTTAATTTATTCATTTAATTTATTCTTTAATTTGGTTTAACTTAATTTAATTTGATTTTATTTATTTAATTTAATTTAATTTAACTTAATTCATTTAATTTAATTTAATTTGTTTATTGAATTTAATTTAATTAAATCTTTAATTTAATTCAACTTTTAATTTTAATTTAATTTAATTTAATTTAATTCAATTTAATTTACTTAATTTAATTTAATTTTTAATTTAATTTAATTTTTAATTTTAATTGAAATTTTAAAAGAGTTTAATAATTTAATTTTAGTTTAATGATTAAGTCTTTTAATGTTTTGGATTTGAGTTATCATTTTAATTAAGAATTGAATATTAATGAGATAATTAATTTAGGGATTTTTAAATTAAAGAATAAATCTCTTCCTAATAATATCCACTATTTTAATAATTCCTATTTTATTATTCTTCCAAATTTAATCAATTATTTAATTAAGGTTTAATTATTTTAAATTGCTTAATGGGTTTCTACCCTTTAATTATTTAAATTTCAATCATCCAAATCAGATTAGGATCAAATATTTTACTTGTTAATTTTTTTATTAAACCTAATGTTTTAATTAAGGGTTAAAAATTTTAATTACCACTTTACCCTTTAAGCTTAATAATTTCATAACTCACTAAATTGAACTCAAATGAACTTGAAATTTTTATGTGACTTCACTCATATGTCAATAAAGACATGAGAGGAGAAAATGTGATTTTTCTGTATTTAATTTATTTATATAATTATTTTTGGTAGAAAATAGAGATTTCCAAGGAAAATTTAATAACATAACCAAGGGAAAGTTTCTATCCTTAAGAAAATTAGGAGACATTCCTAATGACCAGAGGACCACTTGGACCAATTTTGGTGATTTTTTGAATTATATTATTTTTATTATAATTATTTTAAGTTTTAGAGTGTTAATTAATTTAAAAATAAAATAAATGTTGAAAAATAAATTTTATATTTTTCAAAAATCTATCTGATATCAAGGAAATCAGAGAATCAAATTTTGCAATTTTCTGATTTTTCTATGATTTATTATAATTATTTTAGTGAGAATGCTAGAAAATACATTTTTTTTAATTTTAAAATTACCCTAGAGCTTTAAAATTTAATATCTCACTAAATAGACCTAAGAAAAATATGGGGTTTGTTCCTAAGTGATTAAAATTCAAAATGTGACATTTTGGTGAATTTTATTATTTTTGTGATTTTTATTATTTTTTAATTATTAAAAATATTAAAATAATATTAAAAATCAACTTTTTTAGAAAATTAAAATTTTAATTTTCTTAAATTCCCCTAATATCGAGAGGCTCCAAAACTAATTTAGTGAATTTTTGAAAGATATTTTGAAAGTTATGAATTTTTAAAGTTTAAAATGACTAAGTGGTTTAATCAACCCATTTAGTAGGGCTAACCAAGTCCAATTGACCTCGAACTTTTATGGTGGATTCCTCTGGTTCTAAAGGTCAGTGGGGAATTGATTTCAAGTCAATTTGATATATGGTTAGCTCTAATTAATTAGAGACCTATTTTGAGTGTTTAAGCCGATTAGGGTTATTTTAAATGAACTAACTCAAACCTATTTTTCCTAGGGTCCTGCGGTCGTAAGGAACATCACCAAATTTTCCTAGAATTTATTTCACAACATGCTTATTTATTGGAATTAAAATACTCGAAAACAGTAACATGAATTTGAAAAATCAATAACTTCTCATAGGGATGGCCTCTGACTTTGGAAAATTCAGGGAATGTTCCCAAATTCAGAGGCTCCAAAAGCCCTATGGTCTCATGCCATGGTGAATTGTATACATGCATGGAGAATTGAAAATGTGCAGAGAGTAAAAAAATTATTAAAAATAAAATACTTGATGAAATTAAATAATTTATTTTCCACATTATTCTCCTCTGTTCACTGAGCAAGAGGATATTTTTATTTTATTTTTATGATTTTCCTACACAAAGTTATGAATTTTTGAAGTTTAGGGAATTAAATAAATAGAAAATACCCCTAATTTTCTATTTATCCACGCGGCACCGCGTCATCCTCAGCATCTCCGAACGCACACGCGTCGCGCTCCCATTCGACGCCGCCGTTTGAGTCAGTAGTCCGGGCCCCGCGGTTCTCGTACCGTCTCCAGGTCCGACGCCATCTGAGCCATCCGTCCGCGTGTGTATTGAATGGACGGCATCCGTTCATCGTCCCCGAGCGTCCTCACTCGAGAGCCGTCCACACTAAATCCCTAAGATCTCACTCGATACTCAACGGATTTTCATGTTCTTATGCTCTATGGATTCGTCTTGAGAAGACGAACACATCCATACGGTTTATGTGGGATGAAATTTACGCAATAGAAATGGAGAATCTTCAGAAGCTCGGGAAGAAGAGTGAGGCCATACCTTTGCTCGAGAGAAGTGTGGCTTCGATCGCGAGGGTTGTTGCACCTTCGATTGGATCCCAGCAAGCTCCAGATGAAGTCTCCTGGTCTGGTGAATTGCCTAGGTAGGATTTTGACCACAGCCGATCACAAAGCTTGGAGGCTGGAGCAATTGGGTGGCCTGGGGATAGGGCTTTTGCTGGTGAACACCTTCCCTTGGTCTGGTGAAGGTGTAGAACCAATCAATTTGGGGATTGACTCACTGTGGAGAAGTGTCCTGGTTTTGGGCCTAGATTTCGACTACGAAATTGAGCTCGCGAGAGAAGAAATGGCAGGGGGATTTCGGTGGGGATCAAGTGCTACGTGTATGGGGAGTAGTACGGAACAATTTTGGCGAGTTTCCTTAAGGTTTTTTTCAGCACCTCTCATGGACGAGAGGGGTGGTGTTTAAATAGGAGAGGGTGGAGGGCCTCCCGGGAGAGTTAGGGCTTGGGATCGAGTTGCTTAGGTCGAGGGCGGAACGGCCGCAATGGCCACGCGGCGATGGGGCGGCTCGGCGAGGGAGAATTCCAAGGTTGGCTCACATGTGAGCTCTCGGCCATGGTGTTTTCCGGCGGCACGGTGGCCGCCGGCCGAGCATGGGTCCGCCGGCCGGGCATGGGTCACCCTCGAGGTCGGGTGGGTCGGGGCGGGACTTGGTGCGAGCAATTGGAAATTGCCATGTGTAAAGGCTTTGATCCAAAGTGGAATGGGGCATGGCTAATTTTGAGTCTAAATGGGTCAACCCACCCATTTGGGCTTGGTGCACCCCTCAAGGTGGCTTTGGATGTTGTGGGGGATCAAAGGGATCAGCTGGTTTAGGTGAAACATGATTAAGGCTAATGAGCTTTAGGGATTAAGGAAAGCCCTCCCTCTTCTTACCTAATATGGCATGGTGGAGTGTCCAAGGCTCTCATGGCTCACATGTGGCTCATGCATGGCTTCATGGCTCACCTTTGGCTTGGCAAAAAGTTTGGTCAATTTCATGAAAATGGATTTTAGGAATTTTTGGTAATTTTATGGAAATTTGTATGAAACTTGATTTGGAATGATTTAATGATGAATTTAGGACTTAGGGAATGGCTTTTATTAAGTGGATGGCAAGTAGAGATGTCATGTGGGCTTTAGGGTAGATTTTGGGCTTTTTGAAATGGTTTTAGATGGGCTTTTAAGATGGTTTTAGGAAAGCGGGCTTTTGAATTTTAAAATGGATTTTGGGATGAAATTTTGGTAAAGTCTTGGGCTAAATAATTTTTGGGTTTAGCTCATGGATGTGTCATGAGTGACTTGAAGCAAATTGGGGGTTATTTGGGTTTGAATTGGGTTGAATTTGGGTTCTTTTGGTGAATGGGCCAATATAGGTCCAAGTGGGCCAAGTTGGGCCAATGTTGGGCTAGGGTTGAAATTGATGTAAAATTAATGTTGAGAAATGTTTATGGGGGTGTTTCAAAGAGGTTTTGACTTTAGTTGGGCTTTGATTTTGGGGTTTGGGCTCATTTGGGTTAGGCTTGGGTTTAGGTCAAAATTGGGCCTTTTAGCTTTGGGTTGAATTTGAGTGGAGTTTGGGTCCAAAATTTGGGCAAATCATGTTAGTTTTTTGTTTGTGGAGATTTTATGAAGGTTTAGAAAAGATTTGGGGTTAATTGGAGTTGAATTGGGTGAGTTTGGGTTAAGTTTTGGTCATGGGTCCAAATTGGGCTTTAAGGCCAAAAGTGAAATTGGATCCAAATATCAATCAAATTGGACTTGGATTTGGTATAGATTGGTGTTGGGAATGTTGAATTGAAGTTTAGAATTGAATTGGACCAGAATTTGGGTCAATTGGATAGGTTTGGTTTGACATTGGGTTCACTTTGGGTTAAAATGGGTCAAATTGGGGGTTTTGACAAACGTGGGGTAAATTGACAGATTTGGCCCATGGTGTAGTTGAACAAAATGAAATTATGAATATTTGGGATTTTCTGGAATTTTCTGGTAATTTTCTGAATTTTTGGATTTTTGGGTCAAGAGGGGTATTTTGGGTATTTGGAGGGTATTGGGAGGTATTTTTAGAATTTTTGATATTTTTGGGTATGGATGATCAATTTGAGTGATGTGGAAATGTTTGGGATTGTTTTTGAGGAATTTTGGGTAATTTAGGTGATTTTGCAAATTTTGGGTAGTTTCAAGGGTTTTGGGTAAGTTAGGCGGGTGTAGGGTCCTGGGGGGTCAAAAATTGAAAATTTGGAAAATTGAAGATTGGATAAATTTGAGTGGAATGAAATCATTTTGGTTGAGCTATGAAGCCATATCAAGCCCACATGAGCCATGAAGGGACTCATTTGAGGCATTCACTGTGTTGTTCCTAACCTCTTAGCCGAGGGCTTAGGGGTTAAGGACCATCCATGTGAATCACCTACATGAGTCGGGAGGTCGAGTTAGGTATGGGTGTGGTTTTAGGAGGTGTGTGAAAGTGTAGTGTATAAGTGTAGTGTGTGTGTAAGTCAGCCCTCCACTGGACCGGGCCACCTGGGGCGATCCGAAAGCCAAAGAGTCTATAGGAACACATCCTTTAAACTTCCACATTTGATTTCGACCCTCCAGGTGATTAGGGGTCTACAACCAAGTTTGTGGAGTTTGCGGGGAGTTAAGAAGTGGTTTGAATTTCTAAGTGGTGGGTCCCAATTCTAGTCCTCTAAGATAGTCAAAGGAAAAGCCTAAGGCTAGATCCTAAGTACTAAAAAGAAGAAGAGAAGACCTCATCAAAAATGAGGTCAACAGGGGTTTGATGGCTTGGATCAACTGCTTGGGGCAAGGGAAGAACAGCCATGGTGTTCAATTAGGCTGGGACAACTCGGCAAGGAGAAATTCAAAAATTGGCTCACATGGGTGCTCTCGGCCTGGTGGTTTCCGGCGGCTGTGGTGGCTGGCTGGCCGGGGTCAGGTCACCCTCAAGGTTAGGAGGACCAGTGCTGGAGGTTTGTGAAAGCAATTGTCCAATGCCAAGTGTAAGGGGATGGATTTAAGTGGTAAAGGGAGAAGAGTGATTTTGGGTTCACACGTGTCAACCCATGTATTTGGGCTTGGTTCACCTCCCCAAGATCTGATTTTGGGCCGAGGAGATCAGTTGGGTCAGCTGCCATGGAGTGGTGAAGTCCCCATCAAAATAGTTTAAGTTAATTTTAGGTTATGGTGTTGCATTAAAGAGGTTAAAATGGCTTAAGGAAGGCTTAGGAAAGAACTCCCTCTTCTTGCCATTAATGGCTTGGTGATAAGTCAAACCCCTCATGGCTTCATGTGGCTTGTCCATGGCTTGCATGTGGCTCCATTTGGCTCATCCTTGGCTTAGGAAAAGTGGATTCATTTATATGAAAAAGGAATTTGTAGATTTTGGAAATTTAGTTAAAAATTTAGATGGTGCTTGATTTAGGTTGATTTGATGATTGATTTGGGACTTAGGAATTGATTCCAATTAAAGGGGTGATGAGAAGGAATTGTCATGTGGGCTTTGGAATGGGTTTGGGCTTTTGTATTTCACTTTGGATGGGCTTTCAAGGTGGTTTATGGAGTGGGCTTTTAGATTTTAAAACAAATTTTAGGATGAAAATTTTGCAAAGGATTGGATCCAACAAGTGTTGAATTTAATTTAGGAATGTTTCATGAATGATTTGGAATCAATTTGAAGTGATTTAGAGTTGAATTGGGTTGAATTTGGGTCTTTTTTGGTTATGGTAAAATGGACCCAATTGGGCTAACTTAGGTTAAGGTTGGGCTAAAGTTGGATTTGATGTAAAATTAATGTTGAGAAATGTTCTTGGGAGTGTCACAAAGAGTTTCCAACTTTGGTTGGGCCCTAATTTTGAGATTTGGGCCCATTTGGGTTAGGTTTGGGTGGAGTTTAGGTTCAATTTTTAGGAAAATCAAGTTAGTGTTTTGTTTATGGGGATGTTAGGAAGGCTTTGGAAAAGATTTGGGGCCAATTGTAGTTTAATTGGATGGGTTTGAGCTAGGTTTAGGTCATGGGCCAAAATTGGGCCTTAGGCTTCAAATTGAAATTGGGCTCAAATGTCAATCAAATTGGACTTGGATTTGGTTTAAATTGATATTGGGGATGTTGATTTGAAGTTTAGAATTGAATTGGACCATAATTGAGGTCAATTGGGGTGGTTTGGTTTGACATTGGGTTCACTTGGGTTTAAAATGGGCCAAATTGAGGGTTTTGGTAAAAGTGGGGTAAATTGGAAAAATTGGCCCATGGTGTAGTTTAACAAAATGAAATTGGGAATATTTGGGATTTTCCAAAATTTTTTGGGAATTTTCTGAATTTTTGGTTTTTTGAGCTAAGAAGACCATTTTGGGTATTTGGAGGGTATTAGGGGGGTACTTTTGGAATTTTTGGTATTTTTGGCTATGGACGATCAATTTGAGTGGGGGGAAATGTTTAGGATTGATTTTTAGGAATTTTGGGTAATTTAGGTGATTTTGTAAATTTTGGGTAGTTTCAAGGGCTTTTGGTAGGTTTAGTAGGTGTAGGGCCCTGGGGGTCAAAAGTTGAAATTTTGGAAAAAATGAGATTGATCAAATTTGGGCAAATGAAATCACTTTGGTTGAGCTATAAAGCCATATTAAGCCCATATGAGCCATGAGAGGACTTACTTGAAGCATTCACTATGTTGTTCCTAACCCTCTTGTCCAGGGGCTTAGGGTTTAATGACCATCCATATGAATTACCTACATGAGTCAGGAAGTCAAATTGGGTGTGAATGGTTTTAGGATTGGAATGTGTGTGAGAATGTAATATATGTGCAAGTCAACCCTCACCAGACCAGGCCATCCAGGGTATTCCTAAGGTCAAGAAGTCCTATAGGAAACTCATCCTTTAAACCTCCACATTTGATTTCAACCCTCTAGGTGATTAGGGGTCTACAATCAAGCTTGTGGGGTTTGCAGGGAGTCAAGAGGTGTTTGAATTTCTAAATAGTGGGTTCCACTTCTAGTCCTCTAAGATTAGTCAAAGGAAAAGCCTAAGGCTAGATCCTAAGTACTAAAGAGAGGAGAAAAAGACCTCATAAAAAATGAGGTCAACAGTCTTCTGGTCCGACTTGATCTCCTCCATTCAACCGATACACAATCGATCAGACGGCTCCTAGTCATCGTCTACGACTAGTGCGTCCCGTGAGCTGTTGACCTTCTAACCTTAAGATCTCTCTCGGTTCTCAACGGATTTTCGAGTTCTTATACTCTATGGATTCATTTTGAGGAGACGAACACATCCATACAGATAACATGCCATGAAATTAAGCTAAAGTAAATGGAGGATGTGCAGAAGCTCAGGAGGAATGCAGAGTTCATACCTTGGTTCCGAGAGGTGAAGCCTCAATCAGAAATGCTCGGCACGTTTGTTGTAGTCCAAGGAAGCTAGGGATGAAGCTTGGAGCTGTGGTGAAATGCCTAGCCTTGACTTCCACCAGGCCCGATCACAAAGATTGAAGGCTGGAACAACTGGGTGGCCTGGAGAGGGGGATTTCACTGGGGAACTCCTTCTCTACCTCTGGTTTAATTTGGATTTGGTGAAGTTTCAGAGGGTGTCCTGTTTCTGGCCTGATTTTCGGCTGAGAAATTGGACTTAGATGGGGGGATTCAGGGCAGGAGAACAGTGGGATTCTTCTTCTCTAGGCTGGGAGAAGCTCTGGGAGTGATTTGGTGAGTTTTGTTGAGAAAATATTCAACACCTTTCAGCACCTTTCTCATGGCCGAGAAGAGGTGTTTAAATGGCCAGGGCCATTGGGCTGAGCTAGGGCTCAATTGGTGGGTGGATTCCACTGCTTAGGTGGAGGGCAGTGGAGCTCCAAAGTTTGATTTGGCTGAGGTGGCCAATTGGGTGAGTTTGGGTTTGTTTCACTTGGTGTTTGCTCTCTGTTTTGACCCCCTCTGATGGCTAGGCCGGCCGGCAAGGACAAGGGAGCTGGCCATGGGTCATGTCAACCAAGGAGTAGGGTTTAATGGTGATAAACCAAGCAAGGGGGGATTTGGGGTGAGGCAAAAGGTGGATTTGTCCATTTAAGGGAAGAGATGCCTTAAAATGAGTAATCCTTGGTCCATGGCTCACTTAGCTTGGGCTAGGTGGATCTAGGGTGGTTCCTAGGGTTTACTTAGTGGCTGTAGATAGGTTGGTTTAGCCACATTTGGTTCAATTTGGTTTGGTTTGGTCATGGGTTCAAATTGGATCATTTGGGTTTGGGTTGGGCTAACTTGAGTTTGGTCTTGATTTAGGCCCAAGTGTCTTGAGAAATTTTGAAGAGATGATTGCCATGAAGAAGTTTCATGAAGACATGGAGAGGTTTTGAGTTCAATTGGAAGGTCAATTTGGTGGATTTTGGTATTTTGGTTAATTTAGGCAAGGCTGAATCAATTTGGGCCCAAGTTGGGTTAAGGCGGGGTTTAGACCCAATTAAAAGTTTCAAATGGTCTAGGGGAATGTATTGAAGAGTTTCCAACATCAATTGGGAAGAAATTTCAGGGTTTGGCTAATCAATTTGGTAGGTTTAGGGCATGGGTTCACTTTAGGCTAAAATGGGGGTATTTTTTGTTTTCAAATAGATTTAGGTTAAGCTTAGGCTTAAATTGGGGCAATTTAATGTTTCATAGGTTTCATGGGAATGTTATGGGAAGTTTAGGACTGAATTTTGGGGAAAACAAGTTGGTATTAGGTTAATTGGGGGTTTTGGATTAATTAGGCAAAATTGGGGATTTTGGATTTCAAATGGAATTAAAGTCAAATGTGAATCAAATTAGGCTTGTATTTGGTTTATATTGATAGTAATGATATTGAATTAAAGTTTAGAATTAAAATTGGGCAAAATTGAGGTCAAATGGGTTGGTTTGGTGTGACATTGCATCCATTTAGGTTAAAATGGGTCAATTTAGGGATTTTGATAAAAGTGGGTTATTTTAGAAAAATTGGGCTATGGTGTAGTTAAGGAAAATGAAATTGGGAATATTTGGGATTTTCTACAATTTTCTAGAAATTTTTGGAATTTATGGATTTTTGTGTCAAAAGGGTATTTTTAGGGTATGCAGAGGTTATTTGGAGAGTATTGGGGTATTTTGGTGGATTTAAAAGGTGGGGGTTGTTTCAAAGTGATCTTTAGGATTTTTGGGAATTTTGGGTAATTTTTTGGGGAATTTTGAAAATTTATGGGCAATTAGGTAATTTTAGGTAGGTTTGAAGGACCCAATGTCAAAACCAGACATTTTAGCAAAAGTCGAATTTTGATCATGATGAAGCTTAAAGTGAGCCATGGACCAAGAAATGTTCATTTTGAACATCTCATGTGTTGTACCCAAGCCTCTTAGCTTAAGAGCTAGGGGTTTGGACTTAGCCACATGAGTGTTCCAATGAACCAGGGGGAGAAATGGGTAAGGATGGTGTGTGTGAGAGTGCAGTGTGTGTAACTCAGACCTCACCAGGACCAGGCCACCCAAGGTAGTCCTAAGGCTTGAACAACCTTATAGGAGCTCACTATTGGTTCCCCATATGGTGGTCTTAACCTTCTAAGGTGATTCAGAGGTTTGCAACCATCTAAGTGGGATCCTAAGAGGAGTCAAGAAGTAGCTGAATTGCTAAAGGTTGGGTCCCAATTCTAGTCTTCTAAAAAAGTCTAGGAGAAAAACTTATGGCTAGATCCTAAGACGTGCTAAGGAGAGAAAAGACCTTACCAAAAATGAGGTCAACAAATGGACCCCCAATAGGTGTGGTATGTTAACCAAGCACACCGCGCGTATTGGCGTTGACCGAAGAGATCAACAAAACCAACGCAGACGTCTAAGTGACACACTTAGAACAAAGCGTAGAACAATTCCGCTAGGAAGTGTCGAGTAAATCTCCAAGACTGAAGATTCCTAAACTCTCGCTGGGGAAAAAGGAGGTGAATTCCAAATCATAAGACCTGAAGAGATTCGATTTTAGATCTGTTTCATTTTTTATTTCAAGTTTCAATTTTGAGTTTCAAATTGATTTGAGTTTCAATTTTAATTAATCTTCGATTTAAGATTGATTTTAAGGTGGATTTCGTTAAGATTCATAATTTGAAATGAGAACTGGAACCTGTTCCAACATCAGAACTTGAAAGAGAACTAGAATTTAGGCTCTAGCCTCGACGAGGAGAGTTGGAATTTAGGCTCCAACTTCGGAAAGAAGATCAGAATTTAGGTACTGATCGAAAGGAATGAGGACCGAAATCTAAGTACCAGCCTCGGAGAGAGAATCAGAATTTAGGTACCGACCTCACAAAGGATGAGAATCAGAATTTAGGTATTGATCTCGAAAGAGATGAGAATTGAAATTTAGGTATCAATCTCAAACAGAGAGTCAGAATTTAGGTACCGACCTTACAAAGGAGAGAACTGGATTTTAGGTACCAGTCTCAAATGAGAATCAAAATTTAGGTATCGATCTCAAAAAGAGAGTCGGAATTTAGGTACCAACCTCGCAAAGGATGAGAACTAGAATTTAGGTACCAGTCTTGAAGGAGAATCAAAATTTAGGTATCGATCTCGAAAAGAGAGTCAAAATTTAGGTATCGACCTCGCAAAGGATGAGAACTGAAATTTAGGTACCAGTCTCGAAAGAGAATCAAAATTTAGGTATCGATCTCGAAAGGAGAGAATTGAAATTTAAGTATCAATCTCAAAAAGAGAGTCGGAATTTAGGTACCGACCTCAAAATTTCAGGAGTGCGAAAAAGTTTCTCGGAAGAGTGCGGGATTAGCGGACACCGAGATCAGGATGCCTTAGCGGTCTTATACCCGAGTCGGAGGATTAGAATGCGAAAAAGTTTCTCGGATAGGATGCAAGATTAGGGACACCGAGATCAGGATGCCTTAGCGGTCTTATACCCGAGTCGGAGGATTAGAGTGCGGAAAAGTTTCTCGGATAGGATGCGAGATTTAGCGGACACTGAGATCAGGATGCTTTAGCTGTTTTATACCCAAGTCGAAGGATTAGAGTGCGGAAAAGTTTCTCGGATAGGATGCAAGATTTAGCGGATACCAAGATCAGGATGCCTTAGCGGTCTTAAACCCAAGTCGGAGGATTAGAGTGCTGAAAAGTTTCTCAGATAAGATGTGAGATTTAGCGGACACCGAGATCAGAATGCCTTAGCGGTCTTATACCTGAGTCAGAGGATTAGAGTGCGGAAAAGTTTTTCGGATAGGATGCAAGATTAGGGACACCGAGATCAGGATGCCATTAGCGGTCTTATACCCGAGTCAGAGGATTAGAGTGCGGAAAAGTTTTTCGGATGGGATGCGAGATTAGGGACACCGAGATTAGGATGCCTTAGCGGTCTTATACCCAAGTTGGAGGATTAGAGTGCGGAAAAGTTTCTTGGATAGGATGCAAGATTAGGGACACCGAGATCAGGATGCCTTAACGGTCTTATACCCGAGTCGGAGGATTAGAGTGCGGAAAAGTTTCTCTGATAGGATGCGAGATTTAGCAGACACCAAGATCAGGATGCCTTAGCTGTCTTATACCCAAGTCGGAGGATTAGAGTGCGGAAAAGTTTCTCGGATAGGATGCGAGATTTAGCGGACACAGAGATCAGGATGCCTTAGCAGTCTTAAACCCAAGTCGGAGGATTAGAGTGCGGAAACGTTTCGCGGATAGGATGCGAGATTTAGCGGACACCGAGATCAGGATGCCTTAGCGGTCTTATACCCAAGTCGGAGGATTAGAGTGCGGAAAAGTTTCCCGTATAGAATGCGAGATTTAGTGGACACCAAGATCAGGATGCCTTAGCGGTCTTATACCCCAGTCGGAGGATTAGAGTGCGGAAAAGTTTCTCGGAAGGAGTGTTGATTGGTGGGAATTCAGAAGAGAGAATCAAATTTTAAATATCAATCTTGAAAAGAGAACTGGAAGTTACGTACCAATCTCAGAAGGATGGAAACTGGAATTTAGGTACCAATCCCAAAAGTTAGTATTGATTTGGTTTTGAAGATTCTGTGGAAATTGTAGTTTAGTGGAAGACTAGAATGAGACATGAAAGTGTTTCACATCCCCAGAGAGTTGATTGAAGAATGATTGTTTGGCGAAAGATATGATTCCATGCCATCAGAACCAAATCGAAAATTTTGGGGTTCTGTGTCAGTAGATTCAGTCAGCCTTCTCAAAAAGGGGGGAGAAATCGCAGAGAGTCGAAAATATTTCGAGAACAGCCAGAGGCTTGGGATACCGGATTCGGAGCCTCGCTTCATTATTCATTGTTTTTAGTGATTTGATTTGGTTTTAGTTTCATTTTCGATTGAAATTTCACTTTGATTCGGATTTTCATTGATTTACTTGGTTCACATCTTGAAGTTTTAAGTTGATCTGTTTTGAATTTTGGTTTGTGTTTTATTCAGACTTTGGATTCAAATTTTGTTTTGTTGTTATTATTTCATTCAAATCGTTCTTCGTCCAACTTTCTTTTTAAACATAGTTAAACTCAGGTATGGTGGTGTTTGCAGTAAATTGCACAAAACTAAAGGTAAAACCCAAAGTTCATCTCCATTAAAATGTTGAAGAAACATCAGGTGATTCCATCAAAACATTTCTGATGACATCCTTCTGAAAACAAAATTTTACAAAAGTTCATATATATATCTGAACACAGACTGCATCGATATCTCCGTGTAGTCTGACAAAATTGTCTGTTTGATTCATCCATGTCTGAAAGGTAAACTACATAGGTAATAACATCACCTTCTAAGACATTTTCTGGAGGAGAATCCCACGTAAGTGTATTTTAGAGGTGTGCTACTACTATGTAGCCTATAGCTCGTTGGGCTGCAAATTCTCTAGTTCTGGATCTAGTTGGAAGTAGACCATAATTTTATTCTTATCCATCCTTCTGAGGGTGATGGAGATTCGCTCGTACGGAACTCCCGGTATGCAGTGTTTCACTACATCTACACTATTTCCTTGTAGCACGAGAACAGAGCCTACCGGTAGAGGTATCTCCACCGGCCCTCGGAATTCTCCGGGGCAAATTATCTCGAGTTCTGTTCCGAACATGATGTTGCATTGGTTGATGAAGGAAACGATACTAAAGGGCCTTACAAAATCATGATGATCTGTGTGAGGTGGAATGCAGTCTCCTTCTGCATAGATGTTTATAATACAGCTGTTCGGTATGCAATCAGCGGGTAGGACTCGCCAAGCCACCATCCTTTTTATCATTTTCTTAATTAAAACCGACATTGGATCAACTTCATCGTAGCGAAGTATCCCTGGTAGATTTCCTTTCATGTCATCAGCAAAGTTGTAACAGTATTCAAATTGGATAGTAATACTCCCCTTACCTCTTTTCCATTTCTTTGGCTCGGAGTAGGTCCTGCTACGTAATCGTCCTGCACGACCCTGTTTCTTTAGTTCATTGACGTAGTCTACAATTTCACTCTGCTCGTAGTGAGAGTAAACATCTGTATGTAACTCTAGCCCTTCCAGGATGTTGACATATCTGCCTCTGATTCTCTGAAAGTATTCAAAATTTTGCTTCCGCACCCTCTGGATGATCTCCAATCCATGCTCTGAAATTATCTGCAGCTGTCGGGGTCTAGTGGCGTACTGCGGGATATATGGCTCCACACCGTTACGCTCTCCTGGGATAGTGACTATCTCAGGTGTAGGCTCTGTAGTAACCTTATCCGGAACAACCTCTGCTATGGTGCTCCTGAGGACTGGTCTCCTTGAGGTAACTGCCACAGTCGTCGGGGTTTCTTCCTTGTTCTGCTCTTCTGTTAATTTCTTCAGCATCTTGGCAATACGGCGATTCTTGTTTCTTCTCTGAGTTGGGGTCAGGGTGGCTTTCCTCTCTCCCTGAATCTCGGTAGGAGCACCACTGACAAGCTTTCCTCCTGTGGACGTTATCACTGATTTCATCTTGTTTTCCTTGAACATATTGATCTTCCTCTTCTTGTTCGCATCTTAGGGAGCCTTCATGTTGAGCCTCATCACTGTCTTCCCACGGGACTGCTCTGGATCCACAACAGTCCATGTAGTTTCCTCATATTCCAACTCCAGCTGTGAAAGGTCCGAGTCAACCTCTATTACAGCGTCAGCTTTTAGCTCTTCTTTGTTAAGTGCAAGACTTACGCCATCCTTAAAGTTTAAGAACAGCCGCCCGTTCGACATTTCCCTGAAAAGAAAATAAGGAAAGGATCAGGGGCTGTACTTAGGACGAGAACAATAAGAAAATTTACTTATTAGTGAAAGAAATCTTATTTAATTATTTAGAATTTTATAAGATTAAGAGAAAATAAGAAAGATCAGGAGTGAGCTGGGCTCGATAGGAAGAGTCAAAATTTCCTTATTACTTCAATTGCATATGTTTTCCTTTAACACACATTTTTATTTATGATTTCTTTTTTTTTATCATTCATTTTCTTTCGGGTTCGGACCTAGTTATAAGTGATTACTCTACCCATGCTTCTAGGACTGAAATTTCATTCTTCGAAACATCAGGTCGTGTAATACTTCTTTAAATACCGTCCATTAATTGGAAGCATAAATCGTTCTCCACGGCAATTCACAAGCTGGTAAGAACCTCTTGAGTAGATTGTCTCAACCACGAACAGCCCCACCCAAGTCGGCTCAAATTTACCTCCTATCTTGCGGTGAGCAAGAATAGGCCTTCTGACAACTAGGACCAAGTCGCCGACTTTGAACGTCCTTGGGCGGACCAGTTTGTCATGGGTCTGGATCATCTTAGCTTGATATAGTTCCAGATTCTGTTGCGCTGCAAGTCGTTTTCCTTCCAAGTTTTCCAATTCTTCCAGCCGTAGTCTGGCATTTTCTTCTGTAGTGATCTTGTTCACAACTGCAATTCTGAGTGATGGGAGTTGAACTTCTAAGGGTAGAACTGCCTCAGACCCGTACACTAAAGCGTAGGGCGTATATTGAGTAGGAGTCCTGAAAGTCGTTCTGTAGGCCCATAAGGCCTCTAACAACTTCTCGTGCCAATTTCTTTTGTTGTTATCCAAGGTCTTCTTTAAGATTTGGATGATAGTTTTATTAAAAGACTCAGCCAAGCCGTTTGCTCTTGGGTAGTAGATCATTGAATAGCGCCATTCGATCCCGTGTCTGCTGACAAAACTATTGATCTTCGTGCTTCTGACCGCGGACCCATTATCTGAGATAATTCTGCGCGGTACTCTGAAGCGGTAGATGACCTGATTCTTGAAGAATTGTAGCACGTGATGCGCTTTCACTTCCCTGAGCGGTATGGCTTCTGCCCACTTGGAAAAGTAGTCTGTAGCTGTGAGAATGAAGCGATGTCCTCTTGAAGAAGGCAGTTTTATCAGACCCACAATATCTGTGCCTCAACATTCAAATGGCGATGCGATTGTCGGATGTAGCACATTTGGAGGTTGATGTAGAACCACTCAATGCACTTGGCACTGGTGACAACTCTTGGTGACCTTCATGCAGTCGGTCATCATTGAGGGCCAGTAGTACCCTAGTCTCTTAATCTTCATTTTCATCTTCGGACCTGACTGATGAGCTCCACAAAGTCCTGAATGCACCTCTTTAACAATTTCAGGAGCCTCGGACCCGCTTAGGCAACTTAGCCACATCTGATCGAAAGACCTTCTGTATAATGTATTATTTATTAATGCATAAGACAGAGTTCTTTTCTTAATCTGATGAGCTAATGACTTATCGTCCAGTAGATTTCCTATTTGCAAGTAGTCTATTAGTGGTCGACGCCAGTCTTCTGCATTTTCTGTTACTGCTGCAACTATTTCTTCTTCTTTTTCTGATTTGTGTATCGTGTCCATGTCGAGCTGTGAGAAAACCTGATGTCCCTGAACTGACATTTCAACTGATTCATCCTGTAAGCAGGCAAACTCTTTTGCGAGGCAAGCTAACGCATCTGCAAGAGCATTTTATTTTCTGGGAATCTTGTAGATCGTTACATTCGGAATTTGCTCCAACAATTTCATGGCATACTGAAAGTACTGCTCAAGTCTCGGTTTCAGAATTATGTACTGTTCGGCGATCTGCTGAATGATCAATTGTGAATCTCCATAGATGTTGATATCTGTTGTACCCATCTGAATGGTTAATTCCAATCATCTTATGAGGGCCTCGTATTCTGCTTCATTTTTCGTACACAGTTCTGTTAGGTGGTAGGAGTATCTTAACATCCCCCACTCCGGTGTTATAAAGATTAGTCGGAATCCTACCATACCAGGCACTATCATTTGCAATTCTCAGTCTTTTTGTGCTGATGATGCTCCGTCGATGTACAATTCCCAATGCTAATCATAGGGGTCTTGTAAGCTCATTTCTGCTCGTCTGGCAAATCGTCATTGAGAGGCGATTCTGCCGGCAAAGGATGTGCTGCGAGGAAGTCTGCTAGGACTTGCCCCTTTATGGCATGCTAGTATCATCGACCACCTGGCAAGTCTGCCAGAAAGTGTCGGGCGGGTCATTAAATATTGTAACGAATTAACTTTCGAAATAAGGTTGACCTTATGAGCAAGCATGTAATGCCTGAGCTTTTGAGCGGCGAAGATCAGGGCCAAACAATGCTTCTCAATTGGAGGGTACTTTACTTCCGTCGGAATTAGAAGACAACTTAAGCAGTAGAGAGCATTTTCTTTACCCTCTTCATTGACCTGGGCTAACAGGGCTCCAAGGGAGTTGTCTAAAGCCGCGGTATAAAGTATCAACGGTCTACCCGAGATTGGGGCTGCTAAGACAAGAGGTGTCATTAGATATTGCTTAATGTCCTCGAAGGCCCGCTGGCATTTCTCTTCCTAAAAGAATTTGGCGTCCTTTTTAATTAATGCCGAGAAGGGCTGACACCTACCTGACAAGTTCGAGATAAAGCGTCAAAGATATGTTAATTTTCCTTGAAAGGATCGTAGTTGTTTCAAAGTTTTGGGAGGCAGCATTTCTAAGATAGCTTTAATCTTTTCCGGATCGATTTCGATTCCACAATGTCGGACAACAAATTATAAGAATTTCCCGGAGGTGACGCCGAAGGCGCATTTTAAGGGGTTTATCTTAAGGTTATATTGTCTTAATCGCTCGAAAAAAATTCTCAAATCATACAAGTGATCTTCTTTTAGCTTGCTTTTGATGACCACATGATCCACATAGCACTCGACTTGGTTGTGAATGAGATCATCAAAAATCCTCATCATTGCTCTTTGGTAAGTTGCTCCTGCGTTCTTCAATCCGAAAGGCATTATTGTATACCAGTAAACTCTGATTGGAGTTCTGAAGGCTGTGAGTTTCTCATCTTCTGGTGTCATCTATATTTGATTATATCCTGAAGATCCATCCATGAAAAAGAAGATTTCATGCGTTAACGCGATGTCGATCATCAATTCTGGAATTGGTAGCGGAAATTCGTCTTTTGGGCATGCTTTATTCAAATCTCTGAAATCCATGCAGATTCTGATCTGTCCATTCTTCTTTCTGACCTGTACCACGTTGGCTAACCAAGTTGGGTACTACTCTTCACAAACAAATTTAGCATCTATTAGCTTCTTAACTTCAGCTATTACTTGTTGTTCAATCTCTAGACGCATTCTTCTGGGAGCTTGTCTGACCGGAACGATAGTGTGATCCACTCCTAACTTGTGAACTGCGACCTCTGGAGCTAATCCCGACATTTCATCATAACTCCAAACAAAGCAGTCCTTGAATTCCATTAATAGTTTGATTATTTCTTCAGAGTCTTCTTTATTGAGTAAGGAGCTAACAAAGGTTGGCCTAGGCTCTTCGCTAGTACCTAAGTTAACTTACATTAACTCATCTATTGTAGATTTAATTTCTTCTTCAAATTCTGGCGGAGCATCTCCGATTGGTAGATCTTCAAGTTTATCTGCGGTTTCCAAGTAGTCTTCATTAGGCTCACTAGCGATAACCAAGCAAAATCTTGTATCATCAACTGATCCTACTGTGCCGAATCCAAGACCTTGTTTTGAATTGGGAGGCCGACTAGCATTGTTCCATAACTTTTCAAAGCGTTGTGATTGGCCTTTTGACCATTGCTTAGGCAAAATACCGCGTTGAATTAAATTTTGAACACAGGGAGAATACCACTCAAAAGGAAATTCCATTAATTCAGAAGAAGTAACATCTTCAAATCGTACATCAATTTTAGTTTTGGAAGAAGAAGCACCCTGGTAGAACTTGATTAGCTTAACACCACCACTATGCACTTCCTTAACCACCATACCCTCAATTTTATTAGAATGGATCGGGGTCAGGGTCATAGTATGCACATATTGGTTAATCTTTTCGTACATTGATTTGTATTCTTCATTCTTTTCATCTTCGAGAGAGATCTTGAATTGTTGTTTCTTCTAATTTATTGTTGCTGCTTCTTTCTGGATTTCTTATTCTTCTTCAGAGCTATTCTCCTAATTAACATCGATGACCGGTTTCTTCTGTTCAACTGTTCCACAGTTTCTTCCTCGACCTCGTCCCCGGCCTCGACCTCGGGTGCGAGTTCTGGAGAAACCTTCACCATCTCGTCGTAAGGGAGTGGTGAGTAACTGTTGAACTAGGATTTTAGGTTCTTCGTCGACTCGTGCTTGTTTTCCTTGATTTGGTATAACATTTCTGGAGAAGATTGTTTTCTTCGGGGGTGCATAGTAAGCTGCATCTTCGTGGATTCTGATTTCATGCACGGAGAATGGTTGCAAATCACCTTTGATACATTGTTCTTGTCCTCCTTCATAGTACTTTATACACTGGTGTAGAGACGACGGTACCATCCGGTTCTCATGGATCCATGGCCGGCCCAGTAGAGCGTTGAATGATGTCTCAGAATCAATTATGTGGAACTTTGCGGTTGTCTTGGCTAATTCACCGATCTTCATTAACAGTGTTATCGATCCAAGAGCTCTTTCTCCTTTCTAGTTGAAGCCTCTTAGCATCATCTTGTCTGCCTCGAGATCACGGGCGTCAATCTCTAAATAGGCTAGCGTTCGGAGGTTCATTATATTAATTGACGCTCTTGGATCGACTAACACCCTGGAGAGTGTAAACTTTCCAATACTGACTGAAATGTACAATGGTCGGTTGTGATCTGCTGTTCCAAGTAGTAAATCATCGTTCATGAAGGTAACACCGCGCTGTCCTTTCAATGAGCAAACCTCGTCGAAGGAATTACCAGCCATTTGAGCTAAGCAAATTTCTAGATCAAGCAAGGCCTTGACCAGAGATTCTCTCATCTCCATTGGCAGGATCAGAGCGTCATAGATGCTCAGTTTGGCCGGTAGCTTCCTAAGATGGGCTAGCACATTATAATCCACTTTGTTACCGCGCTCTTTAGTTTCTTCATGAACGGGCAATTCTTCTGCTGGGGTTGGCTCTTCCTGAGCAACCACTTGCTTTCCCTTGTCCTTTGGACCCAATCTCGGAGGTAATACATTTCCGCTTCTTAGGTTGACTTCAGTAATTTCCTCTGAATCTACTGTTGTCTCTTCTTGAATCAGAACGACTGACCCTTCTGAAGTCGCCTCGGCGTCTGACAATTCTAACTCTATCGTGATCGGAGCTCCTCGGAATTCACAAATAGACTTGTTACTTACTGAACTTTCGTAGCCATTCTTGTGAATGTCCTCCTCTTCATCGTGGTTATCTAGGTTTTGTATGATTTGAGAATTGTTATTCCTATCGAAATCGAGATTCAGATTAGGTTGGTTGTCATTAGTTACGTAATTGTTAGAAACAGTCAAAACGTAGCCAACACCAAAACTCTTATCATTATAAGATCCCGTCGGGGCGAGCAAATAATCATACAGAGTCAGAGGTTCGAGGAATTTCTCCCTCGATTCAGAAACAACCATCCTAGGAAAAGCAGCCCTTACTCTACCTCTCGGAACCTTAGTCTTCTCTTCTTCCACGATCTTCTCCTCTTTCTGGGGTAGTTCTTCAATCACTAGCGATAGTGCCGGCTTAGTAGGTTTCAAACTTTGAGTTGAAGCGTACACCGAAGCGGTCTAGATGTGATCCAAAATTTTCTTTGATGACTTCGTCCAGACAGTACTCCATCCATCGTTGGTAATGTACGGGTCGATCGGAACAATAGGCTTTACCGAGATAACATTGACGGAACCTCCTTTTTGGGGTTCCTTCATGTATTCCTTCGGGATTGTTATGTTCCCTTGTCGAAGGTTGTTCTCGAGCCAATTCTTAAAAGTGAAGCAGTCTTTGATTTTATGTCCGAGCATCCTGTGGTAGGGACAGTAGTTTGGATGATCCTTCTTATCAACTTCCTCTGGCCTTCTGGGTTCTGGTAGTTGAAATCGGGTGTCTTCATCAAACTGCGAAACATCTTAGCCACTGCCTCAGTCTTGAAGGGGAACTCTTTGTTCAAAAGTTCCTTTAGAGGACGGAGAGGACGAGGCTGCGGCTGATCGTACCGTGGCGACTGATAACTTGGTCGAGGTTGAAAACTTTGCTGAGGCTAATAATTCTGCTGAGGGTGTTGATAAGTCTGTTGTGGCTGCTCTGGCCGTATTTGACCTTGTCGTTTACCTTTGTCCACTCGTTGCGATGGTTCCGCATTTCTTCTCAAATGCTTTTACGAGCTTCGCTTATCGGTCTTGTCGACGAAACTTAGTCGTTTCGCTTCCTCTTGCAGGCTCCCGACCTTACTAAGCAACTTCTCGAAAGTTTTAATGGTGAATCCTTGAAGGAGAAGTGCTATCGGGCCATGGATACTCTTAAGAAAGATACCGACCGCATGCTGTTCCTGAAACTGTGGTTCACACTTCATGCTCAGGATCTTCCATCGAAGTATGTAATCTACCAAAGTTTCGTTCGGTTTCTGTTGCTCCACGACTAGATCACCGATAGTGATGTGGTGCTAAGCTCCGGCAAACCGCTTAACGAAGAGATTTTCTAATTCTCCAAATGTCTTGACTGATCCTTTCGGCAATTCTGCATACCGGTCGAAGGCGATCCCTGACAAACTGCCGACAGACTGTCGAAAAAGCAAAGCGTCGCTCCCACCGGCATTGCAGCAAGTGGCACGAAAATGTGCGGCATGTTGCCGGGGGTTTTCCGTTCCATCGAAAGTCTTAAACAGAGGTGGTACATAGCCCTTCGGGTATTGAACTGCATCAAATTCTTTGGGGTAAGGTCTACCTGTCTGAATAGATGTTCCATTCTTAGACTGAGCTAAGGCTTCTCGCACCTACTGTTCTACCATGCTCTTAATATCCTTTTCGGGAATCATGTTCTGTGTAGAATCTTTCTTCAGCTGATCATCTCCGTTAACAGATGTAATCACTTTTCCTCCATCTGTAATATGGATGATCTCCGGGGGTGTCTCTTTCTGAGGCTAGGCCTGACTCTGGAGAGTGGCTAAGGCGGCAACCATCTCTTCCATCCTTTTAGCCATCTAGGAAATTGTATCATCTCTTTCTAAAGCTAGCGGAACTCCCTGCGAAGCTGACGATGCTCGTGTCTCAACCATGTTGACCTCAGCATACTCTTCATCCATGAATTCTGACGAATCCACTTCGTCCATTAATTCTTCTCCTCTTTCTCTTGCTAGACATCAGATGTCCATTCTTAGTTGCCCTATGACATCCTCAAGTGGCCTTTTCTGAACGATCTCATGGTTGTCAGGAGATGGCTGTTGAACCCCTCTTTCAGGAGTTTCTTTTACTGCGGCACACTCTTTAGATCTGGGATCTTCAGCGAGACTTCTCTTTCCAGAACGTTATGTTCGTATTAGTTCGGAAATAATAGATCTCCACACCATCCTTCTTGTAGCAGAAGTCCTAGGACCGGCTGGTCTGTAGGCGGTGCGTAAGTAGGTGGTGTCCTCCCTAATATGGAGACCCGATACTACAACAGGTGAGCCTTCCTCACTAGCTCACACCTTTTTCTTTGGTCTTTCAGGGACAGTTGCAGGCTCTACTCGCGGACCGAGGTGAGACTTACCTGGCACTCATCCCATTGTTCTCAGAATCTCTGATACAGGACATCCTTCTTTTCTGGCTAACTTCTCCACTACTGCTCGCAATCATGTGAGCAGTGTAGCCTTGCTCTTTTTCTTCTTACTGTCACTGTAATATGGAGGCTGGGGTAACGCATCGACGATCTTTCTGGCATCTATTTCATCAGATGCTGCAGAGAGAGGGTGGAATCTATTTGCTTCCAACAGTGGTAAGTATTCTGGCGGTTCTTCCTCTTTCTCTTCGGGGATTTCTTTAAGACAGGCGGCTTCAGCACCTCTGACCATCTTGTTCTTAGCAAGTCTGAACCCTCCATGGTGACAGGCTCATAACTGACTTGTACTTCCTTTCCTTTCAGTTTGGCAGGAACTGGGGTAGGTGTAGTAATGACCAGACCGATGGGAGTAGAGATGACAGTTCTGGGGGTAGCAATCAACTTCTTGTGAACACTAGTGTTCCTTTCAACTGGGGCCCTCTGCAGGGGAGGGAATTCTTGAGTTGACTTCAGGTTAAACTCAATCATAGGCTCTTCAGTCTCAGGAACTTTGTTCATCAGTGTGAAAAGAGTAACACCGGCAAACTTAACGTCTGTATTGTCAAACCCTTGTCCAAAGCGGATGATTGCATCACTAAGCAGTTCGTCCTGGTAAACAGCAAGTCTAACCCGTTGGTGAAAGAGAAGATCAGCTTCGAGGCAGGCATCTTCTGCAAGGCAAGTTTCGACTATCAGTCCTAAATTATGCTTCCTTCGTCAGGATGAAAATAAAGAAATTGAAAAGAGTCCGAACACAATTTATTTAAGTTTTATTTATGCATTTACGATTTAGAAAAGAGTTTGTTGGTTAGGGGGTTAGTTTATTCGTTAAAAAAAATGAGAGGAGATTAGAGAGGATAAAGGACCCAATCCAGAGCTAAGAAAGGAAGGGAAAATCTGGTAGGATTTCTCAACTCAAAGGACTGCTCCTAAGCTAACACCTATTGGGGGTCTACCTCGCCTCTTTGGAGAGGTATGAAAAGGAGGATTTCAGAACCTCTCTGTTTAAGGGTGTCTAAATAGTGGCTCCAAAATCCAAGAAGAGTTGATCATACTTGTTCAAGACAAAAAATGAACAAGATATGTCAACGGAAGAATGGTAGTCTGATCCACTAGGGGCATGGACGTACTACCGATTTTTGAAAGGAAAACCATCCGACCAAATGGAGAGAGAAACTGTTCCCCAGTGGAGTCGCCAAAAAGTTGTTGGCATATTTTTAGGTTGTGTTTTGAAAAGGGGGCCGCTGTACGGCTTATTTTAGGTTTGTGTGTTGTGTTTTAAAAAAGGGGTCGCCTACAGAAATTGTCGGCAAATTTTTAATTTAATTTAAATAAATAATTTGAAAAGAAGTATTTGATTTTGAAAATAATGTTAAATTTGAAAATTTTAAGATATGAAATCAAACCGATCTCACATCCCAAATAGTTTATATAAACGAGCACCGCATCACAAACTGTGTATCTATCTCGAAGAATAGACACATTGTTCGGTGATGGGGCTCGATTAAATAAACTAGAAGATTTGTGACATCCGTTTGGTCTGCAAACCAATTTTATAAGCCGACAAATTCCCCTGCTTAATATGAAAGCATTAAACAGGGTTTATATTACCTGGGTTCTTAGAATTCCCTATAATGGCAAGCCCCTATAGTTAATTACATCTTAAGTGACGGGAATCACCTAAGAAAACTCTCGATAATAATCAGTAATTCTGCTCTCAAGAATTTCAAAGTTTAAGTTTTCAAAGGAATGAATTTTGGAATTTCAATAGGGAATGGATCAAGTTTGGAACATTTTATTTTGGGAATTCAAAGGAAGAAAGGTAGGAGAAATCACAGATTCGAAGCGAACTTCGATAATCTCCCGACTATCTTATTGTTTGGCTTGAATTTAGGAAAGTCCTAATGTTTGTTTAATGTTTTGATCTTGCCAATTTTAATTAATTTGGACTTATATTTGTATGATAAAATCATACAAATATCCTGGAAGATGTGAGGGTTTATGTCATATCGGATGACTACCTCGGAATCCTAAGACCGGTTAGGGCTTAATTTGCTATGCAAATGCCTAACGAAGAGTTGAGGATTTATGTTGCACTAGGCAAACTACCTTGAAATCCTATGGCTTAGTTGTTTAATTCTAAGAATGGTTTTGCTGATGACGATGGTCGTGCTGCCCACCATGCTCCGAGCTCCTTGTTGTTATAGAGGTTTAGTTATAGAAGTCATAAATCAGGAGATGAGAAAAGTGTTTTGGTTTAGAGAAAATCTTAATTTCCAAGTGTTTTTTATGTTTTATTTAAAACAAATCTTAAAGTTGATTATAACAACACCGGTTAAGATCCCACGGTTCCATCCTTCAGGCATCATTATTTTTATCGGATTCACTTAGTCCAGATGAATTTGCTAAACTCAATTAAATGAGTTCCACACTTTCATTTAGACCGTGGGAAATCCCGTTAGCAACACGTAGTTACATCATCCGAGGTATTCCCGATCATCCAACAAGACGTTTTAATTTAGTTGTAATTGTAGTTTTGTGTTCTGTTTGTGATTAAATTTTGAGTTGTTTTATATTTTCAAATGTTGTGGCGGTGAATTTTATCTTGCAATGACTTTGAATTTAGTTTTGGTTTCAGTTTTTAGGGACTATCCTAAAGGTGTGGGTTTTCATGCAACAGTTGTTTATCATGGAAGGAAAGTAAGTGCGATGCGATTAAGTAAATTGCAATAAAGTAAATTGCAATAAAATAAAAGCGTACCTGGAGGGTCTTCCCGTCATCCCAAGCTGCACTCAAACACAATTTAGAATATTTAAGCATTTAGAACAAGTTCCTAGGTAAAACTAAGGGAAGGGTTATGTTTTTCTATCAAATTCCTAATCCAATAGCTAGTCATTTCCTATGACGTCTAGGTTCTTGTGTTTTGGTTTGAGGACGATTTTCTTCATCAAAGAACAATTAAGTTCAATTGTTCTTATAAATATCCTATCATATTGAGGAAGTGCTTAAGAAGAATCTTAAACATCTTTTCAATACTGCTAGGATTGTTTTAAGTCCAAATGAATTCAATTATACAAATGAATTAATCGTCCAGGAATTCAAGTTTTGTTGTTATCTTACTCAGTGAACTAGGACATTTGAATATCCTATGAGGGGAAGTAACATTTCATTTAACGTTCTGTTTAAGAGTTATGACAACAAAAGCTTTCGAGGGCAAATTGATGTTCAAATGGTTTGTGATTTAATTTAATTTCAGTTAACGGGTTTAAATTTGGAATAGTGTTCAAGTTGCTTTATATTTATTTTTGAATTTCTTTATTTCTTAGGTGATGTTATTTTTAATTCAATTTAATTTAACTTTAATTTAATTCAATTTGGTTTAGTTTTAATTTTAATTTAATTTAATTTGATTTGATTTTAACTTGATTGTATTATTTAATTGAATTTAATTCAATTTAATTTGATTTGATATGATTTAATTTAATTTAATTTAATTTGACTTAATTTAATTTGATTTAATTTAATTTAATTTAATTTAATTTTAATTTAATTGTAATTTAATTTAATTTAATTTAATGTAATTTAATTTAATTTAATTTAATATGTTCTAATTTAACTTAATTTAATTTAATTTAATTTTAATTTGTTTATATTTAATTTTATTTAATTAAATTTAATTTAAATTTTAACTTAATTTTATTTTTTTAAATTTTGATTTAATTGAAATTTTAAAAGAGTTTAATTTAAATAATTTAACTTTAATTTAATCTAATGATTAAGTCTTTTAACATTTTAAATCTTAAATTTGAATTATCATTTTAATTAGGAATTAAATATTATTGAGATGATTAATTTAGGGATTCTTAATTTAAAGAACAAATCTCTTCCTAATAATATCCCTATTTTAATAATTCCAATTTTATTATTCTTCCAAATTTAATCAATTATTTAATTAAGGTTTATTTCAATTAGTTTTAAATTGTTTAGTAGGTTTCTACCCTTTAATTATTTAAATTTCAATCATCCAAATCAGATTAGGATCAAATATTTTACTCTTTAATTTTATTAAGCCTAAAGTTTTAATTAAAGATTAAAATTTTAATTACCATTTTGCCCTTCAAGCTTAATAATTTCATAACTCACTAAATTGAGCTTAAATGAACTTGAAATTTTTATGTGACTTCACTCATATGTCAATAAAGACATGAGAGGAGAAAATGTGATTTTTTTATATTTAATTTATTTATGTAATTATTTTTGGTGGAAAATAGAGATTTTCAAGGAAAATTTAATAATATGACCAAGGGAAAGTTTCTATCATTAAGAAAATTATGGGACATTCCTAATGACCAGAGGACCACTTGGACCAATTTTGGTGATTTTTTTGAATTATATTCTTTTTATTATAATTATTTTGAGTTTTGGAGTATTAATTAATTTAAAAATAAAATAAAGGTTGAAAAATGAATTTTATATTTTTCAAAAATCTCTCGATATCAAGGAAATCAGAGAATCAATTTTTATAATTTTCTGATTTTTTTTGATTTATTAGAATTATTTTAGTGGAAATGCTAAAAAAAAATACATTTTTTTTTAATTTTAAAATTACCTTAAGACTTTAAAATTTAATATCTAATCATATAGACTTAAGAAAAATATGGGGTTTGTTCCTAAGTGATTGAAATTCAAAATGTGACATTTTGGTGAATTTTATTATTTTTGTGATTTTTTATTATTTTTTAATTATTAAAATATTAAAATAATACAAAAAATCAACTTTTTTAGAAAATTAAAATTTTAATTTTCTTAAATTCCCCTAATATCATAGAGGCTCCAAAACCAATTTGGTCAATTTTTGAAAAGTATTTTGAAAGTTATGAATTTTTTAAAGTTTAAATTGGCTAAATGGCTTAATCAACCCATTTAGTAGGGCTAACCAAATCCAATTGACTTCAAATTTTTATGATGGTTTCCTCTGATCCTAAAGGTCAGTGGAGAATTGATTTCAAGTTAATTTGATGTATGATTAGCTCTAATTAATTAATGACCTATTTTGGGTGTTTAAGCCAATTAGGGTTATTCCAAGTGGATTAATTCAAAACCTATTTTTCCTAGAGTCCTCTGGTCATAGGAGACATCACCAAATTTTTATAGAATTTATTTCACAACATGCTAATTATTGGATTTAAAATACTCAAAACAGTAACATGAATTTGAAAAATCAATAACTTCTCATAGGGATGGCCTCTGACCTTGGAAAATTTAGGGAATATTTCGAAGTTCAGAGGCTTCAAAAGCCCTATGGTCTCATGCCATGGTGAATTTCCTATATGCATGGAGAATTAAAACAATGTAGAGGGTAAATAAATTATTAAAAATAAAATACTTGATGAAATTAAATGATTTCTTTTCCACATTATTCTCCTCTGTTCACTGAGCAAGAGGATATTTTTATTTTATTTTTTTGATTTTCCTACACAATGTTATGCATTTTTGAAGTTTAGGGAATTAAATAAATAAAAAATACCCTAATTTTCTATTTAAAACGGCGGCGCTGACTCATCCTAGGCATCTCCGAAACGCCGCGTGTCGCGCTGCCATTCGACGCCGCCACTTGAGTCAGCAGCCCGGGTCCCGCCTTCCACGTATCATCTGCCGATCCGACCCGATCTAAGCCGTCCGTCTGCGCGTGTATGGAATGAACGGCATCCGTTCATCGTCCCCAGCCGTTCTCACCCGAGAGCCGTCCACACTAAATCGCTAAGAACTCACTCATTTCTCAACGGAGTTTTGTATTCTTGTGCTCTATTGATTCGTCTTGAAGAGACGAATACATCTATACGGTGATCATGCATTGAAATTAAGGCATTTGAAATGGAGAATCTCCAGAAGCTCGGGATAAAGAGTTAGCTCATACCTTTGCTCAGAGAAGTGTGGCTTCAATCGAGGGTTGTGTCACCTTCATTGGGTCCCGAGCAAGCTCCGGATGAAGTCCCTTGGCATGGTGAATTGTCTAGGTATGATTTCGACCAAGCCCGATCACAAAGCTTGGAGTCCGGAACGGATGGGTGGCTCGGAGAGGGGCTTTTGCTGGTGGACCTCTTCCTTGGTCCGTTGAAGGTGTAGGATCAATCAATTTGGGGATTGATCCATTGTGGAGAAGTGTCCCGGTTTTGGGTGGAATTTTGGGTGAGAAATTGGGCTCTGTTGGTGGGGATTAGGGCAAATTGTCACCTGAGGATCAAGCTGCTCTAAGTATGGAGAGTGGTTTGGAGCAATTTTGGCGGGGTTTCGGTAATGTGCAGTTCGGCACCTCCCATGGCCGAGAGGAGGTGAGGTTTAAATAGGAGAGGGTGGAGGGCCTCCCGGGGGGTTTAAGGCTTGGGAACAGTTGCTTAGGTCGAGGAAGAACGGCCATGATGGCCATTGGGCATGGGGCGGCTCGGCAAGTGGGAATTCCAAACTTTGGCTCACATGGGTTCTCTCGGCACGGTGGTTTTCGGACTGCTGTGGTGGTGGCCGGCCGGGGTCAGGTCACCCTCGAGGTCGGGGAGGTCGGGGTCGGGGCTTAGTGCGATCGATTGGCCATGGACATGTGTAAAGGAGTTGAATTGAAATGGAATGGGGGGAAGGCTATTTTGGGTTCAAATGAGTCAACCCATGGTTTTGGGCTAGGTTCACCACCCAAGGCCTGGTTTTGGGCTGAAAAGAGTCACTTGGGTCACCCAAGAGAAAATGGTGTGGTCTCCATCCATGGTGAGGTGGCTAAGCATGGTTTAGTGTGTGACATGCTTATGGTTAAAAAGGCTTAATGAAGGATTAAGAAAGGGGCCCTCCTTTTGCCAAATGTGGTAAGGTCACATGTGAGCAACTCGCATGGCTTGCATGTGGCTTAAGAGTGGCTTCATGGCTTGTCTTTGGCTTGGGGAAAAGCTTGGTCAATTTCATGAAAATGGATTTTAGAAATTTTGGTAATTTAGGGGTGATTTGAAGGGATTTAGCATATGGCTTGATTTGGATTTATTTTATCATGGGTTTAGAACTTAGGAGATGGTTTCATCCAATGGATGATGATATAGGGTTGTCATGTGGGCTTTAAGCCTTTGAAATTTAGTGAAGGTGGGCTTTTTAAAGTCATTTATGGAAGTGGGTTTTTTTGATTTTAGGATGAGAATTTTGTAAAGGATTGGATCCAATAAGTGTTGAATTTAGCTTTGGAATGTTTCATGAATGATTTGGAATAAATTTGAAGTGTTTAGGCTAGGTTTGGGTTGGATTTGGACCATCCATGTGAATCACCTACATGAGTCAGGAGGTCAAGTTAGGTATGGGTGTGGTTTTAGGAGGTGTGTGAAAGTGTAGTGTATAAATGTAGTGTGTGTGTAAGTCAGCCCCTTCACTGGACCGAGCCACCTGAGGGCGATCCTAAGGCCAAAGAGTCATATAGGAACTCATCCTTTAAACTTCCACATTTGATTTCGACCCTCTAGGTGATTAGGGGTCTATAGTCGAGTTTGTGGAGTTTGCGGGGAGTTAAGAAGTGGTTTGAATTTCTAAGTGGTGGGTCCCAATTCTAATCCTCTAAGATAGTCGAAAGGAAAAGCCTAAGGCTAGATCCTAAGTACTATAGAGAGAGAGAAGACCTCATCGAAAATGAGGTCAACAAATGGACCCCGATAGGTGTGGTGTGCTAACCAAGCACACCGCGCGTATTGGCGTTGATCTGAAAAGATCAACAAAACCAACACAGATGTCCAAGTGACAAACTTAGGACGAAGTAGAAGAATTTCCGCTGGGGAGTGTCAAGTATATCTCTGAGACTGGAGATTCCTAAACTCTCACTGGGGAAAGGAAAAGGAGGTGAATTCCAAATCACATGATTTGGGGGAAGTTCAATTTAGATTTTATTTTGTTTCAGTTTAAGTTTTGATGTGTAAGTTTAGATTTTAGCTTGAGTTTTAATTTAAATTGAAGTTTTGTCAAAATTAATTTGAAGGGATTTGAACTTGAAATGAAAATTGGAATTTTGTGGTTTTAGATGTAACATCTTCAACCTCAAAAGAAAATTGAATTGATTAGATTGAATCATTACAATGAGGAGAGATCTCAGAGCAATGCGGTATTGGATGTAAAATTCTTAACTTCAAGAGTTTGATTTTGATGTGTTTCATTGCGATAGGGAAAGAATCCTAAAGCAATGTAGTCTCGGATGTAAAATCCTCAACCCCAAGAATTTGATTTTGATGTATTTCATTGCGATAGGGATTGAATCCTAAAGCAATGCAGTCTCGGATGTAAAATCCTCAACCCCAAGAATTTGATTCGATTTATTTCATTGTGATAGGGAAAGAATCCTAAAGCAATGCAGTCTCAGATGTAAAATACTCGACCCCAAAAGTTTGAATTTGATGTATTTCATTGCGATAGGGAAAGAATCCTAAAGCAATGCAGTCTCGGATGTAAAATCCTCAACCCCAAGAATTTCAATTTGATGTATTTCATTGCGATAAGGAAAGAATCATAAAGCAATGCAGTCTCGGATGTAAAATCCTCAACCCCAAGAATTTGAATTTGATGTATTTCATTGCGATAGAGAAAGAATCCTAAAGCAATGCAGTCTCGGATGTAAAATCCTCGACCCCAAGAATTTGAATTTGATGTATTTCATTGCGATAGGGAAAGAATCCTAAAGCAATGCAGTCTCGGATGTAAAATCCTCGACCCCAAGAATTTGAATTTTGATGTATTTCATTGCGATAGGGAAAGAATCCTAAAGCAATGCAGTCTCGGATGTAAAATCCTCAACCCCAAAATTTTGAATTTGATGTATTTCATTGCGATAGGGAAAGAATCCTAAAGCAATGCAGTCTCGAATGTAAAATCCTCAACCCTAAAAGTTTGATTTTGATGTATTTCATTGCGATAGGGAAAGAATCCTAAAGCAATGCAGTCTCGGATGTAAAATCCTCAACCCCAAAAGTTTGAATTTGATGTATTTCATTGCGATAGGGAAAGAATCGTAAAGCAATGCAGTCTCAGATGTAAAATCCTCAACCCCAAGAATGTGAATTTTGATGTATTTCATTGCAATAGGGAAAGAATCCTAAAGCAATGCGGTCTCAGATGTAAAATCCTCAACCCCAAAAGTTTGAATTTGATGTATTTCATTGCGATAGGAAAGAATCCTAAGGCGATACGAGTCTCGGATGTAAAATCCTCAACCCCAAGAATTTGAATTTTGATGTATTTCATTGCGATAGGGAAAGAATCCTAAAGCGATGCGATCTCGGATGTAAAATCCTCAACCCCAAAAGTTTGATTTTGATGTATTTCATTGCGATAGGGAAAGCATCCTAAAGCAATGCAGTCTCGGATGTAAAATCCTCAACCCCAAAATTTTGAATTTGATGTATTTCATTGCGATAGGGAAAGAATCCTAAAGCAATGCAGTCTCAGATGTAAAATCCTCAACCCCAAAATTTTGAATTTGATGTAATTGATTTTGCAAAGATTTGTAGTGTGGAATTTTGGTGTTTCGAGAATTTCATGAAAGTTGTAAAAGACTTTCATGGAAGGAAATAGGTTAGGAGGGAATATGTAGATGCTACATATCCCATTCAAAGGAGTTGATTGAGAGTTGCTGGTTTGGATTGGATACAATTCCTCGCCATCAGATTCGATCCGTGTCAATGGAATCAACCGCTTCCATCCCAGACAAGGGTGAGAGTAGAATGGATTGGATTTCAGATTTGGAAGGTTGAGTTTGAATTCGATTGAGATTTGATTTGAGATCTGGAAAGATTGAATTTGAAATTTGATGAGATTTAATTTGAGATCTGGAAAGATTGAATTTGAAATTTGATTGAGATTTGATTTGAAATTTATGTTCATTTTGTTTGTCTTTAACGATTCAAATTTATTTTATCATTCATTTAATGTTCATGTGAATTTGGTGTTCATCATTTTTTCTATTTAGATTTTTAAGGAAAGTTCTCTTTTATTCTTTTTGTTTCTTTTCTGTTCTTCGTTCGAAGTTCATTTAACTTTAATGGCGTTTTCCGATCAACTTGCACAAAAGAGGTGAAGGCCAAAAATGTGACATGGTCACTTTCATTCCAATCATGTTGAAGATACATCATACAACTCGATCTCGGAATACATTTCATACAATCCATATAGACTCAAAACGGACTATGTATGATCTTTGTCGATCCATCCAAAAAGGTATCACGTCGGGAATCCATGTACGAATAGTGAGGTACATGGTCAATAACATCACCTTCCAAGCCATCCTTGGCAAGGATGCCGTATGGATGTACGTTGGAGGTGTGATATTTTCCATGTAACTCACAGCTAGTAAGGCGGAGGCTCTCTAGCTCCGGGTCTGGCTGGAAGTGGTAAGGTGCTTTCCTGTCATCCATCCTTCTAAAAGTAAGCGAGATCCGCTTCATGGGTACTCCCGGTATGCAATGTTTAGCGACATGTGCTCCATTGCCCTTTAGTATCATGACGGAACCTACCCGTAATGGTATCTTTACTGGCCCTCAGAACTCACCTGGGCCTGCTATCCGGAGGTCAGATCTGAACATGATATTACATCCATTCAGAAAAGAAACTGTGCAAAAAGGTCTTACAAAGTTGTGGTGATCTATGTGCGGGGGTATGCAGTCACCCTTCTTGTAAATGTTAATGATGTAACTGTTGGGTATGAAATGCACGGCGGTACCCTCCATGTTATCATTCTCTTTACCATCCTTTTGATGACTAATGGCATTGGATCCACTTGGCCATGACGGAGTATCCCCGGTGGGTTTCCCTTCCTGTCTTCTGCGAAGTTGTAGCAGCATCCACATTGTATTATAATTCTTCCTTTCCCTGGCATCCATCTCCGGGGTTCCGAGTAAGTGTTTTCTCTTAGGCGGCCCGCTCGGCCTATTCTTTTCAAATCCCGGATGCAGTCCACGATTTGTTGTTGTTCGTATTCGAGAACACGTCCGTATGTAGCTCGAGGCCTTCTAGTATATTGATCCTCCTCGCCTCCGATTCTCTCGAAGTATTCAAAAGTTTTCTTCTCGACATTCCGCATCCTTTCTAGTTCGTATTCGGAATAATCTGCAAATGGAGAGGCACAGTGACGTATTGTGGGATATACGGCTCAATCCCTTCACGTTCTCCAGGCATACCTCGGCTCCTCGGGGATGGTGTCCGTCGGGACATCCTCCGGGGTTGCTTCGCAACATGGTTATGTATTGCGGTGGCTTTATGCGGTGGTGTGGTAGCCTTCCTTCTTCCGATCTTCTTGAGATTTCCTCGGTCTCTTCCGTTATCCTAGGAGCTGGCCTCCTTCCTTCAGGTACCTGGTGAACTGACGTCCTTGAAGTATATGTACTGGCAGTAGCAACTGCCTCGTCGCGCTGGTCCTCTGCTAGCTTAGTTAACATCTTGCGGATACGGCGATTTTTATTTCTTCGCTGGGTTGCTGTGAGAGTAGCTCTTCGCACTTCCCGACTTACGTAGGTGCGGCGCCGACAAGCCCGCCTTCGGCCGTAGCGACTACGGACTTGATTCTCTTGTCTTCTTCGGTGTTTGTTTTCCTTTTCTTCGTCTTGGAGTGGTGGCTTGGGCCACCCACTTTCATTCCGTCGACTAGGCGGTTCCTCTCGATCAGTCGGGACCCGATCACTTTCCTCATATGCGGAGCTCGCCGGTGCGAAGTCCGAGTCAATCTCTATTATCGCTCCATCTTTCACCCTCTTTTCGTCGAGTGCAAGGCTTACGCCATTTCTAAAGTTCGGGACCAACCGCCCGTTCGACATTTCCCTGCGAAAAGACAAGGAAAAGGATCAGGGGCTGTACTAAGAACAAGAACATTAAGAAAATGTTTATTAAAGATAGTTTTTTTTTATTATTCCTTTATATTTTTTAAATTCAACAGGAATGAAGTGGGATAAGATCAGGAAAGAGATTTTGATATGGAAGAGAAAACAAGGAAAACTTTATTATCATGATTTTATTTATTTTAGCACATTTTTTATTATTTTTGGGTTCGGACCCAGTCATAAGTAACTACTTCACCCGTGCTTCTAAGGATGAAGAATTCATTCCTTCAAAACATCAGGTAGCATAATACTTCTTCAAGTATCGTCCGTTGATCGGAAGCATATGTCGTTCTCCTCGGCAATTCACTAGCTGGTAGGATCCTTCTGAGTATACTACTTCAACCACAAACGGCCCTTCCCAAGTGGGTTCAAATTTTCCTCCTATCTTGCGATTTGCAAGGATAGGTCTCTTGAGAACGAGAACTAAGTCTCCAACTTTAAAGGTTCTTGGGCGGACCAGTCTGTCATGGGCTTGAACCATCTTGGCTTGGTATAGTTCTAAATTCTGCTGCGCTGCAAGTCTTTTTCCTTCCAGGCTTTCTAAATCCTCTAGTCGTAATTTGGCATTCTCTTCTGTCGTGATTTTATTTGCAACTGCGATTCTGAGTGAAGGAAGGTCTGGACCTCTAAGGGTAACACTTGCCTCGGACCCATACACCGGAGCGTAAGGTGTAGCTTGAGTAGGAGTTCTGAAGGTTGTCCGGTAGGCCCATAAGGCTTCTAATAACTTCTCGTGCCAATTTCTCTTATTATCGTCCAAAGTTTTCTTTAAAATTTGAACGAGAGTTTTATTAAATGCCTCAGCTAGGCCGTTTGCTCTTGGGTAGTAAATTGTTGAATACCGCCAGTCGATTCCGTGTCTCCGACGAAATTGTTGATTTGCGTGCTTCGAATGCCGACCCATTATACGAGATGATCCTGCGCAGCAATCCGAAACGGTAGACAACTTGGTTCTTGAAAACGCGTAGCACGTGGTGTGCTTTCACTTCTACGAGTAGAGCCGCCTCGCCCACTTGGAAAAGTAATCCGTAGCCGCAAGAATGAAGCGATGTCCTTTTGAAGATGTTGTTTCTATTGGACCCACTATATCTGTGCCCCAACATTCAAATGGCCACGACGCAATTGTCGAATGTAGCACATTTGGAGGTTGGTGTAGAACCACTCCGTGCACTTCGCATTGGTGACAGCTCTTGGCGATTTTCATGCAGTCGGTCATCATCGAGGGGCAGTAGTACCCTAATCTTTTAATTTTCATTTTCATCTTCGGACCCGATCGGTGAGCGCCACGAGTCCCGAATGCACCTCTTTAACAATTTCATGGGCCTCGGACCCGCTTAGGCACCTTAGCCACATTTGATCGAAAGACCTTCGTGTATAACGTGTTGTTTATTAATGCGTAGGACGAGTTCTTTTCTTGATCCGATGGACTAGCGACCTATCGTCCGGTAGTTTTCCTGTTTGCGGGTAGTCCATTAATGGTCGTCGCCAATCTTCCGTGTTTTCTATTCTCGTTACAACTGATTCTTCTTCCTTTTCTGATTTGTGTTTTGTGTCTATGTCGAGCTGTGATAGGACCTGACGTCCGTGAACTGACACTTCTACTGACTCATCTTGCAAACAGGCAAATTCTTTTGCGAGACGGGCTAACGCATCTGCTAAAACGTTTTCTTTCCTGGGAATTTTGTAGATTGTCACATTCGGAATCTGTTCCAACAGTATCGTATGACATACTGGAAGTATTGCTCGAGTCTTGCTTTTAAGAATCTGTACTGTCCGGCGATCTGTTGAATGATTAACTGCGAATCCCCGTAGATGTTGATGTTTGTTATCCCAATTTGAATAGTTAATTCCATTCCTGTTATGGAGGCTTCATATTCTGCTTCGTTGTTTGTACATGGCTCTGTTAAGTGGTAGGAATATCTCAACATCCCCCGCTCCGGTGTTATAAAGATTAGTCTGATTCCTGCCTTACCGGGCACTATCACTTGTGAGTCTTCGTCTTTGTGTGCTGAAGATGCTCCGTCGAAATATAATTCCCAACATCGATCATTGGGGTCTTTTAAACTCATTATTTGTTCATCTAGCAAATCATCATTGAGAGGAGATTCTGCCGGCAAAGGGTGTGCTGCGAGGAAGTCTGCTAAGACTTGTCCCTTTACGACACGAAGAGGCACGAAAGTTATATCGAACTCGCAATAATATCATTGACCATCCGGCAAGTTCGTCGGAAAGCGTTGGACGAGTCATCAAGTATTGCAATGGATTAAATTTTGAGATTAGGTTGACCTTATGAGAAAGCTTGTAGTGCCTGAGCTTTTGAGCGGCGAAGATCAGGGCCAAACAATTCTTTTCAATTGCGGGATACCTTATTTCCGTCGGAAGTAAACGACGGCTTAGGTAGTAAAGAGCATTTTCTTTACCCTCATCATTGACCTGGGCTAACAGGGCTCCGAGAGAGTCATCTAAAGCCGCGGTATAAAGTATCAGTGGTCTACCTGAGACTGAGGCTGCTAAGACATGAGGTGTCCTCGAAGGCCTTCTAGCATTTCTCTTCCCAAATAAATTTGGCGTCCTTTTTAACTAGTGCCGAGAAAGGCTGACACCTACCTGACAAGTTTGAGATAAAGCGTCGAAGATATGCCAACTTCCCTTGAAAAGATCGTAGTTGTTTTAAGGTTTTGGGAGGCGGCATTTCTAAGATAGCTTTAATCTTTTCCGGGTCGATTTCAATTCCACGATGTCGGACAACGAATCCTAAGAATTTCCCGGAGGTGACGCCGAAGGCGCATTTTAAGGGATTCATCTTAAGGTTAAATTGTCTTAATCGTTCGAAAATAATTCTCAAATCATATAGGTGGTTTTCCTTTACTTTGTTTTTGATGACCACATCGTCCACGTAGCATTCGACTTGATTGTGGATGAGTTCATCAAAAATTCTTGTCATTGCTCTCTGGTATGTTGCTCCTGTGTTCTTCAGTCCGAATGGCATCACTGTGTAGCAATATACTCCAATCGGCATTCGAATGCTGTAAGTTTTTCATCTTACGGAGCCATTTTTATCTGGTTGTATCCTGAAGATCCATCCATGAATGAGAATATTTCATGTGTCGAAGCAATGTCGATCATTAATTCTGGGATCGGTAGAGGAAATTCATCCTTTGGACATGTCTTGTTTAAATCTCTTAAATCCACACAAATTCTGATCTGACCATTCTTCTTGCTAACTGGTACCACATTGGCTAACCAAGTCGGGTATTGTTCTTCACGGACAAATTTAGCGTCTATTAGCTTTTTAACTTCAGCTATGACTTGTTGTTCGATTTCTAGAGGAATTCTTACAGGACCTTGTACTGATCGGGACGAAGCGGGATCCACTCTAGCTTATGGATTGCGACCTCCGGAGCTAAACTCGGCATCTCATCGTAGCTCCAAGCAAAACAGTCTTTAAATTCCATTAATAACTTGATTATTTCTTCGGAGTCTTCTTTATTGAGTAAGGAGCTAACAAAGGTAGGTCTAGGCTCTTCGCTAGTACCTAAGTTAACTTTCGTTAACTCATCTATTGTAGATTTAATCTCTTCTTCAAATTCTGGTGGAGCGTCTCCAATTTGTAAATCTTTAAATTCTTCTATAGTTTCCATGCAGTTTTCATTAGACTCACAAGTGACAACCAAGCAAAATTCAGTATCGTCAACTGATCCTACTGTGCCGAATCCGAGACCATGCTTTGAATTGGGTGGACGACCAGAGTTATTCCATAATTTTCCAAAATGTTGTGATTGACCTTTTGTCCATTGTCGAGGTAAGAAACCACGTTGAATTAAATTTTGAACACAGGGAGAGTACCACTCAAAAGGTAATTCCATTAATTCGATGAAGTGACATCTTCAAATTGTACATTATTTTCGGTTTTGGAGGAAGGAGCACCTCGGTAGAATTTGATGGGCTTTGCACCGCCGCTACGTACCTCTTTGACCACCATACCCTCGATCTTATTAGAATGGATCGGGGTCAGGGTCATAGTATGTACATAATGGTTAATCTTCTCGTACATCGATTTATATTCTTCATTCTTTTCATCTTCGAGCGGGATCCTGAATTGCGGCTTCTTCCGACTTATTGTCGTTGCTTCTTGCTTGATTTCTTTTTCTTCTTCAGAACTGTCTTCCCAATCAACATTGATGGTCGGTTTCCTCCGTCCAACTTGTCCTAACGTCTCGCCACGACATCGTCCCCGGCCTCGACCTCGGATGCGATTTGTGGAGAAACCTTCACCATCTCGCCGTAAGGGAGTGGTGAGTGATCGTTGAACTAGAACTTCAGGTTCTTCGTCATCCCGAATTTCCTCTCGCTTCATTTGTTATGGTATCTCTGGAGAAGATTGTTTTCTTCGGAGGTGCATAATAAGTCGCATCTTCATGGATTCCAATTTCATGTACGGAGAATGGTTGTAAGTCACCTTTGATGCCTTCGGTCCCCTCCATCGTAGTATTTGATGCACCGATGTAGCGATGATGGTACCATCCTCGTTTTCATGTATCCATGGTCGGCCCCAGTAGAGCGTTGAATGACGTTTCTGAATCAATTATGTGAAATTTTGCGGTTGTCTTTGCCAAGTCACCGGTTTTCATTAGCAGTGTTATTGATTCGAGGGCTCTTTCTCCTTTCTGGTTGAATCCTCTTAATAACATTTTTTCTCCTTCAAGCTCGCGAGCATCAATTTCCAAATATGCTAGCGTTCGAAGATTCATTATGTTGATTGATGCTCCTGGATCCAACAATACTCTGGAGAGTGTAAACTTCCCTATTGTAACTGAAATGTACAACGGTCGGTTGTGGTCTCGTCGTCCCGAGTAGTACGCCATTGTCCGTGAAGGTGACACCTCGTTGTTCCTTTAACGAGCAAACCTCATCTAAGGAATCTCCCGGCCATTTGAGCTAAGCAAATTTCCGGATCAAGTAAGGCCTTGATCGAGCTTCTCTCATCTCCTTTGATAAGATGAGAGCATCATAGATGCTCAGTTTGGCCGGTAGTTTCCTAAGATGGGCTAGCACGTTGTAGTCCACTTTATTTTCATGTGTCTCAATTTCTTCCCGAATGGGTATTTCTTCTGCCGGGGTTGGTTCTTCCTGAACAACCACCTGCTTTCCTTTGTCCTTTGGACCCATTCTTGGAGGTAGAACTCTTCCACTTCTCAAGTTGACTTCTGTGATTTCTTCTGAATCTAGTATTGAGTTTTTAGTGTCTCCTCTTGAATCGGAATGACAGGTTCTTCTGGATTAGATTCAGAGTCTGAAGGCTCTAACTCTATCGTGACAGGAGCTCCTCGAAACATGCAAATAGATTCATTGCTTGTTGAACTCTCGTAGCCTCCTTGGTGGATGTCTTCTTTGTCATTGTGACCGTCGAGATTGTGTATGATTTGAGAATTGTTATTTGTATCAGAATCGATGTCCGGATTGTTGCTAGTTACGTAATCGTTAGAAACAGTCAAAACGTAGCCAACGCCATAACTCTTATCATTATAAAATCCCACCGGAGTGAGCATATAATCATACAGAGTTAGAGGTTCGAGAGATTTCTCCCCCGAATCGGAAACAACTATCCTAGAATAAGTGCCCCTAGTCTAGCCTTACGAGCCTCGGTCTTCTCTTCTTCGTCGATTTTCTTCTTCTCTTCCATCGTCTCTTGTTGAGGTGGTTCTTCTATCGCAAGTGATAGTGCCGACTTGACAGGTTTCAAACTCTGAATTGAGGCTCGCACCGAAGCGATTTGGATGTGATCCAAAATCTTCTTCGAAGACTTTGTCCAAGCGGTAGTCCATCCATCATTAGTCGCATAGGGATCTATTGGAACAATGAGATCCGTCGAGATAACATTGACGGAACCTCCTTTCTGGGGTTCCTTCATGTACTCCTTCGGGATCGTTATATTCCCTTTCCGAAGATTGTCGTTGAGCCAAATTTTGAAGGTAATACAATCTTCTATCTTATGCCCAAGCATCCGGTGGTAAGGGAAAAAGTTGGGATCACCTTTCTTGTCGACTTCCTCTGGTCTCTTAGGCTGCAGCGGTTGGAAATGCGGAGTCTTCATCGATCGCGGAACATTTTCGGCACTTGCCTCTTTTTGAACGAATACTCCTCGTTCGAAGCTCCTTAGCATACGTTGTGGACGAGGCGGTTGTTCATCTTGTTGGGGTGATCGATAGTTGGGTTGGGGTTCTTGGTAATTCGTTGAGGTTGCTGCGGCCGTTCTGACGATATTTGTATTGGATACTTGCCTTTATCGACTGCTGCGACGATCCCGAACTTCTTTTCAAAAGTTTTTACGGGCTTCTGTTTCTCTGTTTTGTCGGTGAAACTTAATTGCTTCGCCTCCTCTTGCAAGCTTCGCGCCTGCTTAACAACTTCTCGAAAGTCTTAATAGTAAATCCTTGAGGAGAAGTGCTATCGGGCCATGAATGCCCTTAAGTAAAATGCTGACTGCATGCTGTTCTTGTAGTTGTGGCTCACACTTCATACTTAGGTTCCTCCATCGATGTATGTAGTTCACCAAGGTTTCGTTGGGTTCCTGTTTCTCTACCACTAAATCACCTATAGTGATGTGGTGCTGAGCTCCGACAAATTGCTTGATGAAGAGGTTTTCTAGTTATGAGAATGTCTTCTCCGAACTGTTCGGTAATTCTGCATACCAATCAAAGGCGATCCCTGACAGGCTGCTGACAAATTGTCTGAAAAGTAAGACATCACTTCCGCCGGCATTGCAACAACTGGCACGAAAATGTGTAACATGCTGCCGAGGGTTTCCGGTTCCATCAAAGGTCTTGAACAGAGGTGGTACGAAGCCTTTCGGATATTGGACAGTATCGAATTCCTCAGGGTAAGGTCTACCCGTCCGAATGGATGTCCCGCTCTTTGATTGTGCCAAGGCTTCTCGCACCTGCTGTTCCACCATACTCTTAATATCCATTTCTGGAATCATGCTTTGTGTTGCATCTTTCTTTAACTGATCATCCCCGTTGACGGATGTAATCTCCTTTCCTCCATCTACAATGTGAATGAATTCTGGGGGTGTTTCTCTTTGGGGTTGAACTTGACTCTGGAGAGTGGCTAGGGCTACAGCCATCTCTTCCATCCTTTTTGTCATTTGGGCAATCGTATCATCTTTCTCTTGAAGCTGCCTCCTCATTACTTTCGGCTCCTCTCTTTCTGCGGCTGCAGGGGCACTTTGTGAAGCTGATAAAGCTCGTGTTTCAACCCTGTTAATTTCTGCATATTCATCATCCATGAACTCTGGCGAGTCAACCTCATCTCTGAGTTTCTCTTCTCTTTCCTTTGTTAATCGCCGAATATCAGTTCTTAGCTTTTCCATAGCATCTTCTAGTGGTCTTTTCTATACATCATTGCTGTTGTCATGTGATAACTGTCGGGTTCCCTTCTCATGAGTCCCCTTTACTGCGGTAGCACTTTCTTCGGACTCAAGTCTCCTGACGAGACTTTCCTTCTCAGGTTGTTGTTTTAATCTTAATTGTCCGGTAGTGGGACGCCATACCATCCTTTTAGCAGCACAAGGTCTAGGACCGGATGGTCTGTCAGCCAAATGCTGGAAGGTGGTATCCTCCCTGATTTGTAGTCCTGAAACAATGACAGGTGGACTAGCTTTCAATCCCTTATTTGACTTTTCCGCAGCGATAGCAGGTTCTACTCGCGGCCCAAGACGGGGCTTGGCTGGCACCCGCCCTATCCTTCTTAAAATCTCTAACACAAGGCATTTTTCTTTCTTTGCTAACTTCTCTATCAAGGTTTGCATTCGTGCAAATGGCATAATTCTAGCCCTTTTCTTACATTTGTCGTTGTAATATACGGGCTGAGGCAATGCAGCAGCAATCTTGCGAACATTTTCCTCATCCTCTGCGGCGGAGAGGGGATGGAACCTACTTCCTCCCAAAAGTGGTATGTATTCAGGTAGCTGTGTATACTCGGGCAGTTTTGGGATTTCTTCTAGGAAAGCAACTTCAGCAGCTCTGGCTTCTCTAGCAATCCTTCTACTTCTGTTCCTTCTCCGAGTCCGTGTCGACGATGGAATTCTCGAGCCGGACCCGATTTCAAAAACGAAGGTTTCACGAGAAGGTCCGTACTCTCCACGGTAACGGGTTCATCGTAGTTCGAATTTCCTTCCCCTTTAGTCCGGCGAGGCGCGGGGTAGGTGCAGAGACAACTAGGCCGGTGGGGGTAGCAACCACGGTTCTTCGTGAACGGCGGTACTCCTCTCAGTTGGAATCTTTTGCAGAGGAGGAAATTCATGAGTTGACTTGAGGTTAAACTCAATCAACGGCTTCTCAGTTTCTGGTACTTTGCTTGTGAGTGAAAAGAGAGTGACGTCGGGGATTTTGATGTCGGTGTCCCCGAATCCTTGTCCGAATCGAATAATTCCATTATCAGGCAGTTCGTCCTTGAACACGGCCAGGTCGAGTCCGTTGACGAAGGAGAAGATAAGCTTTGGGGCTTCCATTTCTGCAGGGCAGATTCCAAGTGTTAGTCCCTGAATCGTACTTCTTCTTATCGTATAACTTATGACGAAAAAGAAAGAGTCCGAACACATTTCTGTTTATCTTAGTGTATTTGTGGTATCGAAAGGAAAATTGTCTTTTTCGAAAAGATTTGTTCGTTAGGAAGGAGAATTATTAAAAGAAGGAGAGTTGTAGGAAGAGTAAAAGGCATTGATTAGGAACTGGAAAAGGCAGAGAAAGTCTTGTAGAAACTTCTTGACACGCAAGATCGCTCCTAAACTAATACCTATTGGGGGTCCACCCCACCTCAGAAATGAGGTAAAAGGATCTCGGAACCTCTCTGTTTAGGGGTGTCTAAACAGTGGCTCCTAAATCCGAGAGAATGTTGGCTATACTTGTTCAAGGTAGAAATGAACATAGTATTCCAACGGAAAGAAGGGTAGTTTTATCCACTAGGAACATGGATACACTACCGATTTTTAAAAGCAGAACTATCTGATTAAAAATGGAGAGAGGAATTGTCCCCAGCGGAGTCGCTAGAAATTGTACGGCTTATTTTAGGTTTGTGTGTTGTGTTTTAAAAAAGGGGTCACCTACAGAAATTGTCGGTGAATTTTTAATTTAATTTAAATAAATAATTTGAAAAGTAGTATTTGATTTTGAAAATAATGTTAAATTTGAAAATTTTAAGATATGAAATCAAACCGATCTCACATCCCAAATAGTTTATATAAACGAGCACCGCATCACAATCTGTGTATCTATCTCGAAGAATAGACACATTGTTCGGTGATGAGGCTCGATTAAATAAACTAGAAGATTTGTGACATCCATTTGGTCTGCGAAACAATTTTATAAGCCGACAAATTCCCACGCTTAATATGAAAGCATTAAACGGGGTTTATATTACTCAGGTTCTTAAAATTCCTATAAGGGCAAGCCCCATAGTTAATTACATCTTAAGTGATCTGGAATCACCTAAGAAAACTCTCGATAATAATCGGTAATTTCGCTCTCAAGAATTTCAAAGTTTAAGTTTTCGAAAGGATTGAATTTTGGAATTTCAATAGGGAATGGATCAAGTTTGGAACATTTTGTTTTGGGAATTTAAAGGAAGAAAGGTAGGAGAAATCACAGATTCGAAGCGAACTTCGATAATCTCCCGACTATCCTATTGTTTGGCTTGAATTTAGGAAAGTCCGAATGTTTGTTTAATGTTTTGATCTTGCCAATTTTAATTAATTTGGACTTATATTTGTATGATAAAATCATACAAATATCCTGGAAGATGTGAGGGTTTATGTCATATCGGATGACTACCTCGGAATCCTAAGACCGGTTAGGGCTTAATTTGTTATGCAAATGCCTAACGAAGAGTTGAGGATTTATGTTGCACTAGGCAAACTACCTCGAAATCCTATGGCTTAGTTGTTTAATTCTAAGAATGGTTTTTCTGATGACGATGGTCGTGGTGCCCACCATGCTCCGAGCTCCTTTTTGTTATAGAGGTTTAGTTATAGAAGTCATAAATCAGGAGATGAGAAAAGTGTTTTGGTTTAGAGAAAATCTTAATTTCCAAGTGTTTTTTATGTTTTATTTAAAACAAATCTTAAGGTTGATTATAACAACACCGGTTAAGATCCCACGGTTTCATCCTTTCGGCGTCGTTATTTTTATCGGATTCACTTAGTCCAGATGAATTTGCTAAACTCAACTAAATGAATTCCATACTTTCATTTAGACCGTGGGAAATCCCGTTAGCAACACGTAGGTTACATCATCGAGGTATTCCCGATCATCCAACAAGACGTTTTAATTTAGTTGTAATTGTAGTTTTGTGTTCTGTTTGTGATTAAATTTTGAGTTGTTTTATATTTTGAAATGTTGTGGCGGTGAATTTTATCTTGCAATGACTTTTAATTTAGTTTTGGTTTCAGTTTTTAGGGACTATCCGAAAGGTGTGGGTTTTCATGCAACAGTTGTTTATCATGGAAGGAAAGTAAGTGCGATGCGATTAAGTAAATTGCAATAAAGTAAATTGCAATAAAATAAAAACGTACCTGGAGGGTCTTCCCGTCATCTCAAGCTACACTCAAACATAATTTAGAATATTTAAGCATTTAGAACAAGTTCCTAGGTAAAACTAAGGGAAGGGTTATGGTTTTCTACCAAATTCCTAATCCTATAGCTAGTCATTTCCTATGACGTCTAGGTTCTTGTGTTTTGGTTTGAGGACGATTTTCTTCATCAAAGAACAATTAAGTTCAATTGTTCTTATAAATATCCTATCATATTGAGGAAGTTCTTAAGAAGAATCGTAAACATCTTTTCAATACTGCTAGGATTGTTTTAAGTCCAAATGAATTCAATTATACAAATGAATTAATCGTCCAGGAATTTAAGTTTTGTTGTTATCTTACTCAGTGAACTAGGACATTTGATTATCCTATGAGGGGAAGTAAGATTTCATTTAACGTTCTGTTTAGGAGTTATGACAACAAAAGCTTTCGAGGGCAAATTGATGTTCAAATGGTTTGTGATTTAATTTAATTTCAGTTAACGGGTTTAAATTTGGAATAGTGTTCAAGTTGCTTTATATTTATTTTTGAATTTCTTTATGTCTTAGGTGATGTTATTTTTAATTCAATTTAATTTAACTTTAATTTAATTCAATTTGGTTTAGTTTTAATTTTAATTTAATTTAATTTGATTTGATTTTAACTTGATTGTATTATTTAATTTAATTTAATTCAATTTAATTTGATTTAATATGATTTAATTTAATTTAATTTAATTTGACTTAATTTAATTTGATTTAATTTAATTTAATTTAATTTAATTTAATTTTACTTTAAATTTTAATTTAATTTAATTTAATTGAATTGAATTTAATTTAATATGTTTTAATTTAATTTAATTTAATTTAATTTAATTTTAATTTGTTTTAATTTAATTTTATTTAATTCAATTTAATTTAAATTTTAACTTAATTTTATTTTTTAATCTTGATTTAATTGAAATTTTAAAAGAGTTTAATTTAAATAATTTAACTTTAATTTAATCTAATGATTAAGTCTTTTAACATTTTAAATCTTAAATTTGAGTTATCATTTTAATTAAGAATTGAATATTAATGAGATGATTAATTTAGGGATTTTTAAATTAAAGAATAAATCTCTTCCCAACAATATCCCTATTTTAATAATTCCAATTTAATTATTCTTCCAAATTTAATCAATTATTTAATTAAGGTTTATTTCAATTATTTTTAAATTGTTTAGTAGGTTTCTACCCTTTAATTATTTAAATTTCAATCATCCAAATCAGATTAGGATCAAATATTTTACTCTTTAATTTTATTAAGCCTAAAGTTTTAATTAAAGATTAAAATTTTAATTACCATTTTGCCCTTCAAGCTTAATAATTTCATAACTCACTAAATTGAGCTTAAATGGACTTGAAATTTTTATGTGACTTCACTCATATGTCAATAAAGACATGAGAGGAGAAAATGTGATTTTTCTGTATTTAATTTATTTATGTAATTATTTTTGGTGGAAAATAGAGATTTTCAAGGAAAATTTAATAATATGACCAAGGGAAAGTTTCTGTCATTAAGAAAATTATGGGACATTCCTAATGACCAGAGGACCACATGGACCAATTTTGGTGATTTTTTTGAATTATATTCTTTTTATTATAATTATTTTGAGTTTTGGAGTATTAATTAATTTAAAAATAAAATAAAGGTTGAAAAATGAATTTTATATTTTTCAAAAATCTCTCTGATATCAAGGAAATCAGAGAATCAATTTTTATAATTTTCTGATTTTTCTTTGATTTATTAGAATTATTTTAGTGGAAATGCTAAAAAAAAATACATTTTTTTTTAATTTTAAAATTACCTTAAGGCTTTAAAATTTAATATCTCATCATATAGACTCAAGAAAAATATGGGGTTTGTTCCTAAGTGATTGAAATTCAAAATGTGACATTTTGGTGAATTTTATTATTTTTGTGATTTTTTATTATTTTTTAATTATTAAAATATTAAAATACTACAAAAAAATCAACTTTTTTAGAAAATTGAAATTTTAATTTTCTTAAATTCCCCTAATATCAGAGAGGCTCCAAAACCAATTTGGTGAATTTTTGAAAAGTATTTTGAAAGTTATGAATTTTTTAAAGTTTAAATTGGCTAAATGGCTTAATCAACCCATTTAGTAGGGCTAACCAAATCCAATTGACTTCAAATTTTTATGATAGGTTCCTCTGATCCTAAAGGTCAGTGGAGAATTGATTTCAAGTCAATTTGATGTATGATTAGCTCTAAGTAATTAATGACCTGTTTTGGGTGTTTAAGCCAATTAGGGTTATTCCAAGTGGATTAACTCAAAACCTATTTTTCGTAGAGTCCTCTGGTCATAAGAGACATCACCAAATTTTTCTAGAATTTATTTCACAACATGCTAATTATTGGATTTAAAATACTTAAAACAGTAACATGAATTTGAAAAATCAATAACTTCTCATAGGGATGGCCTCTGACCTTGGAAAATTCACGGAATATTTCGAAGTTCAGAGGCTTCAAAAGCCCTATGGTCTCATGCCATGGTGAATTTCCTATATGCATGGAGAATTAAAACAATGCAGAGGGTAAATAAATTATTAAAAATAAAATACTTGATGAAATTAAATGATTTCTTTTCCACATTATTCTCCTCTCGTTCAATCGAGCAAGATGGTATTTTTATTTTATTTTTCCGATTTTCCTACACAAAGTTATGCATTTTTGAAGTTTAGGGAATTAAATAAATCAAAAATACCCTAATTTTCTATTTAAAACGGTAGCGCTGACTCATCCTAGGCATCTCCGAAACGCCGCGTGTCGCGCTGCCATTCGACGCCGCCACTTGAGTCAGCAGCCCGGGTCCCGCCTTCCGCGTATCATCTGCCGATCCGACCCGATCTGAGTCGTCCGTCCGCGCGTGTATGGAATGAACGACATCCGTTCATCGTCCCCAGCCGTTCTCACCCGAGAGCCGTCCATACTAAAACCCTAAGAACTCACTCATTTCTCAACGGATTTTTGTGTTCTTGTGCTCTATGGATTCGTCTTGAAGAGACGAATACATCTGTACGGTGATCATGCATTGAAATTAAGGCATTTGAAATGGAGAATCTCCAGAAGCTCGGGATAAAGAGTTAGCTCATACCTTTGCTCAGAGAGGTGTGGCTTCAATCTGAGAGTTGTGTCACCTTCGATTGGGTCCCAGCAAGCTCCAGATGAAGTCCCTTGGCACAGTGAATTGTCTAGGTATGATTTCGACCAAGCCCGATCACAAAGCTTGGAGTCCGGAACGGATGGGTGGCCTGGAGAGGGGTCTTTTGCTGGTGGACCTCTTCCCTTGGTCTGGTGAAGGTGTAGGATCAATCAATTTGGGGATTGATCCATTGTGGAGAAGTGTCCTGGTTTTGGGTGGAATTTTGGCTGAGAAATTGGGCTCTGTTGGTGGGGATTAGGGCAAATTGTCACTGGGGATCAACTGCTCTAAGTATGGAGAGTGGTTTGGAGCAATTTTGGCAGGGTTTCAGTAATGTCTGGTTCAGCACCTCCCATGGCCGAGAGGAGGTGAGGTTTAAATAGGAGAGGGTGGAGGGCCTCCCAGGGGGGTTTAAGGCTTGGGAACGACTGCTTAGGTCGAGGGAAGAACGACCATGATGGCCATTGGGCATGGGGCGGCTCGGCAAGTGGGAATTCCAAACTTTGGCTCACATGGGTTCTCTCGGCACTGGTGGTTTTTGTTGCTTGTGGTGGCTGGCCGGCCGGGGTCGAGTCACCCTCAAGGTCGGGGAGGTCGGGGTCGGGTCTTAGTGCGATCAATTGGCCATGGACATGTGTAAAGGAGTTGAATTGAAATGGAATGGGGGAAGGCTATTTTGGGTTCAAATGAGTCAACCCATGGTTTTGGGCTAGGTTCACCACCCAAGGCCTGGTTTTGGGCTGAAAAGAGTCACTTGGGTCACCCAAGAGAAAATGGTGTGGTCTCCATCCATGGTGAGGTGGCTAAGCATGGTTTAGTGTGTGACATGCTTATGGTTAAAAAGGCTTAATGAAGGATTAGGAAAGGGGGCCCTCCTTTTGCCAAATGTGGTAAGGTCACATGTGAGCAACTCACATGGCTTGCATGTGGCTTAAGAGTGGCTTCATGGCTTGTCTTTGGCTTGGGGAAAAGCTTGGTCAATTTCATGAAAATGGATTTTAGAAATTTTGGTAATTTAGGGGTGATTTGATGGGATTTTGCATATGGCTTGATTTGGATTTATTTTATCATGGGTTTAGAACTTAGGAGATGGTTTCATCCAATGGATGATGATATAGGGTTGTCATGTGGGCTTTGGGCCTTTGAAATTTAGTGAAGGTGGGTTTTTTAAAGTGATTTATGGAAGTGGGTTTTTTTTTATTTTAGGATGAGAATTTTGTAAAGGATTGGATCCAATAAGTGTTGAATTTAGCTTAGGAATGTTTCATGAATGATTTGGAATAAATTTGAAGTGTTTGGGCTAGGTTTGGGTTGGATTTGGACCTCTTTGGTGAATGGGCCAATGTAGGTCAAATTGGGCTAACTTGGGCCAATGTTGGGCTATGGTTGAAATTTATGTGAAATAAATGTTGGGAAGTGTTTATGGGAGTGTTTCAAAGAGGTTTTGGCTTTGGTTGGGTTTTGATTTTGGGGTTTGGGCTTATTTGGGTTAGGTTTGGGTTTAGGTCAAAATTGGGCCTTTTAGTTTTGGGTTGAATTTGAGTGGGGTTTGGGTCCAAATTTTGGGCAAATTATGTTAGTGTTTTGTTTGCGGGGATGCTAAGGAAGGTTTAGAAAAGGTTTGGGGTTAATTGGAGTTGAATTGGGTTAGTTTGGATTAGGTTTGGGTCATGGGTCCAAATTGGGCTTTAAGGCTAAAAGTGAAATTGGATTCAAATGTCAATCAAATTGGACTTGTATTTGGTCTAGATTGGTGTTGGGAATGTTGAATTGAAGTTTAGAATTGAATTGGACCAGAATTTGGGTCAATTGGGTAGGTTTGGCTTGACATTGGGTTCACTTTGGGTTAAAATGGGTCAAATTGGGGTTTTGATAAAAGTGGGGTAAATTGACAAAATTGGCCCATGGTGTAGTTGAACAAAATGAAATTGGGAATATTTGAGATTTTATGGAATTTTCTGGGAATTTTCTGAACTTTTGGATTTTTTGGTCAAGGGGGGTATTTCAGGTATTCGGAGGGTATTGGGAGGTATTTTTGGAATTTTTGGTATTTTTGGCTATGGATGATCAATTTGAGTAATGTGGGAATGTTTGGGATTGGTTTTGAGGAATTTTGGGTATTTAGAGATTTTTTTGAAAAAATTGGGTAATTTTAAGGGTTTTGGGTAGGCTAGGCGGGTGTAGGGTCCCGGGGGTCAAAAATTGAAAATTTGGAAAATTGAAAATTTGGAAAATTGAAGATTAGGTGAATGTAAGTGGAATAAAATCATTTTGGTTGAGCCATGAAGCCATATCAAGCCCACATGAGCCATGAAGGGACTCATTTGAGGCATCCATCGTGTTGTTCCTAACCCTCTTAGCCGAGGGCTTAGGGGTTAAGGACCATCCATGTGAATCACCTTCATGAGTCGGGAGGTCAAGTTAGGTATGGGTGTGTTTTTAGGAGGTGTGTGAAAGTGTAGTGTATAAGTGTAGTGTGTGTGTAGGTCGATCCTCCACCGGACCGGGCCACCTGGGCGATCTTAAGGCCAAAGAGTCCTATAGGAACTCATCCTTTAAACTTCCACATTTGATTTCAACCCTCTAGGTGATTAGGGGTCTATAGTCAAGTTTGTGGAGTTTGCAGGGAGTTAAGAAGTGGTTTGAATTTCTAAGTGGTGGGTCCCAATTATAATCCTCTAAGATAGTCAAAGGAAAAGCCTAAGGCTAGATCCTAAGTACTATAGAGAGAAGAGAAGACCACATCAAAAATGAGGTCAACAGCCGCCTACAGAAGTTGTCGCTGAATTTTTAATTTAATTTAAATATATAATTTGAAAAGTAGTATTTGATTTTTGAAAATAATTTTAAGTTTGAAAATTTTAAGAAATGAAAACAAAACGATCTCACATCCCAAATAGTTTATATAAACGAGCACTGCACCACAAACCGTATATCAATCCCGAAGAATAGACACACTGCTTGATGATGGGGCTCGGTTAAATAAACTAGAAGATTGTGACATCCGTTTGGTCTGTGAACCAGTTTTATAAGCCGACAAATTCTCTTGCTTAATATAAAGGAATTAAGCAGGGTTTATATTACCCGGGTTCTTAAAGTTCCCTATAAGGGCAAGCCTATTGACCTCATTGTTGATGAGGTCTTCTCTTCTCTTTTTAGTACTTAGGATCTAGCCTTAGGCTTTTCCTCTGACTATCCTAGAAGACTAGAAATGGAATCCACCACTTAGAAATTCAAACTACTTCTTAACTCCCTGCAAACCCCGCAAGCTTGATTGTAAACCCCTAATCACCTAGAGGGTTGAGATCAAATGTGGAAGTTTAAAGGATGAGTTCCCTATAGGACTCTTTGGCCTTAGGATCACCCTAGGTGGCCTGGTCTGATGAGAGCTAACTTACAAATACACTACACCCTCATACACACATCCTAAAAACTACACCTATACCCAACTTGATCTCCTGACTCATGTAGGTAATTCACATGGATGGACCTTAACCCCTAAGCCCCTGGCTAAGAAGGTTAGGAACAACATAGTGAATGCCTCAAATGAGTCCTTTCATGACTCATATGAGCTTATCATGGCTTCATGGCTGAACCAAAATGATTCCATTTCACTCACACTTGCTCAATTTTCATTTTTCCAAAATTTCAATTTTTGACCCTCGGGGCCCAAGACCCACCTAGCCTACCAAAAAAAAAACCCTTGAAACTACCCAAAACCACCAAAATTTCCAGATCACCCAAAACTTTTCCAAAATCAACCTTGAACATTTTCAAACCATTCAAATTGATCATCCATAACCAAAAATACCAAAATTTCCAAAAATACCCCCAATACCCTCCAAATTACCAAAATGCCCCTCTTGACCCAAAAATCCAAAAATTCAAAAAATTACCAGAAAATCTCAAATATTCCTAATTTCATTTTGTTTAACTACACCATAGGCCAATGTTTCCAATTTACCCGACTTTTACCAAAAACCCCAATTTAGCCCATTTTAAACCCAAGTAAACGTAATGTCAAACCAAACCACCCCCATTGACCTCAATTCTGGTCCAATTCAATTCTAAACTTCAAATCAACAACCCTAATATAAATTTAGACCAAATCCAAGTCCAATTTGATTGACATTTGAGCCCAATTTCAATTTGAAGCCTAAGGCCCAATTTTGGCCCATGACCTAAACCTAGCTCAAACCAATCCAATTCAACCCCAATTGGTCCCAAACCTTTTCTAAATCTTCCCTAACATCTCCACAAACAAAACACTAACATAATTTGCCTAAAATTTAGACCCAAACCTTACTCAAATTAAACCAAACTCAAAATTCCCTAAATAGGCCTAAATCCACCATGAACCCAAATAGGCCCAAATCCCAAGATTAAAGCCCAATCAAGGTTGAAAACTCTTTGTTACACTCCCATAAACATTTCTCAACATTGAATTTACATCAATTTCAACATTAGCCCAACCTTAGCCCAAGTTAGTCCATTTTGATCTATTTTGACCCTATCACCAAGGGGACCCAAATTAGACTCAATTCAATTCCAAATCACCTCAAATTTGTCTCAAATCACTCATGACACATCCCTAAACCAAACCCAAAATTTATTTAGCATGGCCCTTTGTAAAATTTTTCATCTAAAAGCCCATTTTGAAACATAAAAGCCCATTCCCTTAAACCATTTTTAAAGCCCACCTTTACCAAATTTTAAAAGCCCAAACCCATCCTAAAGCCCACATTACAATCTTATCTCATCCTCACTCAATTAATATCACTCCCTAAGTGCTAAATCCATCATGAAAATCAAACCAAAATGGTATTATACCAAATCTCATCAAATAACGCCAAAATTTCCAAAAATTCCTAAAACCCTTTTCCATGAAAATTGACCAAACTCTTGCCAAGCCAAATGTGAGCCATGAAGCCATGTATAAGCCACATGAAGCCATGGATGGTTTGACTTCTCACTAAGCTATTAATGAAAAGGGGAGGGGGGCCTTTTCTAAGCTCTCACTAAACCTTTTTAACCCTTTTAATGTCTCACCCTAACCCAAAATTAACTTACACAAAATTGATGTGGACTTCACCACACATGTGAGCCTGACCCACCTGACCTCCTCAGCCTAAAATCAGGCCATGGGGAGATGAACCAAACCCAAAACCATGGCTTGGACCAAATCAAGCCAAAATGGACACTCCTCCATGCCACTTTGATCCAGCCCCTTTACACTTGGCAAAACTCAATTGAACCCACAGGAATCAAGCCCTGACTTCTCTGAGCCTGAGGTTGACCTGACCCTGGCCGACGAGCCACCACAGTCGCCAAAAAATTCCATGGTCGAATCCTTAGGATGAGCTAAAGTTTGGAATTCCCACCTGCTGAGCTGCCCCATGCCCAATGGCCATTGAAGTTGTTCTTCTCTTGCCCTGAGTAGTTGATCCAAGCCCCTAACTCCCTCTGGGAAGCCATGGCCATGGCTATTTAAGCCAGCCAACCCCTCGGCCAAAAAGGTTGGCAGAACCAAACCTTTACAAAATCCCTCCAAACTCCTCACAAAGCTCCCCTAGCCAAGAGCAATCCATCCCTACTGTTCTCCTGCCCTAACTCCCACTGATTGAGCTCAATTTTGGAGCTCAATTCTCAGGTTAGAACAGGACACTCTTAAATACTCCATCAAAATCAAATTAAACTCACCCACACCTGCACAAGACCAAGAGAAGGAGTTCCCTAGTGAAAGCCCCCTCTCCAGGCCACTCATTTGTTCTAGCCTCCAAAGGTTGAAATCAGGTCTGATGGAAATCAGGTCTATACAATTCCCCAGGGCCAGAGACTTCATCTGGAGCTTGCTTAGGTTCTATCGAAGGTGACACAACTCTCAGATCGAAGCCACATTTCTCTGAGCAAAGGTATGAGCTCTCTCATCTTCCCAAGCTTCTGAACATTCTCTATTTTAATTGGGTTAATTTCATGCCACATAAACCATATGGATATGTTCATCTCTTCAAGACGAATCCATAGAGCATAGGAACACGAAAATTCATTGAGAATCAAGTGAGATCTTAGGGTTTTAGTGTGGATGGTCACGGGTGCACACCAGTCGTAGACGATGACCGGGAGCCGTTGGATCGCGCGTGTATCTAGCGGACGGTCGAGATCAAGCCGGATAGCGCAATGTAACATGAACCACGGGCCCCCAAAGCACTGAGTCGGATGGCGGCATCGAATGGGAATGCGCCGCGTGGGCTTTCGAAGCTGCTGAGGATGGCGTGGCGCCGCGTGGATAAGTAGGAAATTAGGGCTATTTTCTATTTATTTAATTACCAGAACTTCAAAAATCCATATCTTTGCATAGAAAAATCACAAAAATAAACTAAAAATACCCTTTTGCTCAGTAAATAGAGGGGAATAATGTGGAAAAGAAATCAAGTCATTTCATCAAGTATTTTATTTTTAATGATTTATTTAATCTCTGCATTGTATTAATTCTTCATTTGCATAAGCAATTCACCATGGCATGAGACCATGTGGCTTTTGAAGTCTCTAAACTTGGGAACATTTCCTGAATTTTCCAAGGTCAGAGGCCATCACTATGAGAAGTTATTGATTTTCCAAGTTCATGTTACTATTTTGAGTATTTTAATTCCAATAATTAGCATGCTGAGAAATAAATTCTTGGAAAATTTAGTGATGTTTCTTATGACCAGAGGAACCTAGGAAAAATTGGTTTTGAGTTAATTCACATGGAACAACCCTAATTAGCCTAAACACCCAAAATTGATCTTTAATTAATTAGGGTTAATTACACATCAAAGTAACTTGAAAATAATTCTCCACTGATCTTTAGGATCAGAGGAACATCACATAAAAATTTGAAATCAATTGGAAATGTTTAACCCCACTAAATGGATTAATTAAGTCACATAACCAAAATTAAACTTTAAAAATTCATAACTCACAAAATACTTTTCAAAAATTCACAAAAATAGTTTTGGGGCTTCTCTAACATCAGAGGAACTTAGGAAAATTAAAATTGTAATTTTCTAAAAAAGTTGATTTTTATCATTATTTTAACATTTTTAATAATTAAAAAATAATAAAAATCATAAAAATATTAAAAATCACCAAAATGACACATTTTGAATTCTAATCACCTACGAACAAACCAAATATTTTTCCTAAGTCTCTAGGGTAAGATTTTGAATTTTAAAGGCTTAAAACAATTTTTGAATTAAAAAAATGATTTTCTTTAACATTTCCACTAAAATAATTCTAATAAATCAAAGAAAAATCAGAAAAATATAAAATTTGTTCCTCTGATTTCCCTGAGGTAGAGAGATTTAAAAAAAATATAAAATCCATTTTTCAACTTTTATTTCTTTTTTAAATTAATTAATACTCCAAAACTCAAAATAATTCTAATAAATAAAATATAATTCAAAAAATCACCAAAATTGTTTCAAGTGGTCCTCTAGTCATTAGAGACATCCCATAATTTTCTTAATGACAAAAACTTTTTTTGGTCATGTTATTGATTTTTCCTTGAAAACTCCTATTTTCCATTAGAAATAATTACATAAATAAATTAAATATAGAAAAATCACATTTTCTCCTCAAATGTCTTAATTGACATGTGAGTGAGGTTAAGTAAAAATTTCAAGTTTGTTTGAGCTTAGTTTAATGAGTTATAGATTTATTAAGCTTGAAGGGCAAAAGGGTAATTAAAAAAATTTTCAACCCTTAATTCAAATTTTAGGATTAATCAAAAAGGGGAGGGTAAAATATTTGATTTTAAGCTGATTTTGGATGATTGAAACTTAAGTGATTGAGGGTAGAAACCTACTAACCTTTTCAAATATAATTAAAATAAAACTTTAATTAATTAATTAATTGAAATATTAGAAGAGTAATAGAAATTGGAATTATTAAAGTAGGGATATTATTAAGAGGATATTTATTCTTTATTCTATGAATCCCTAAATTAATCACTTCAATAATTTTTAATTCTTAACTAAAAGGATAATCCTAACTTAAAATTTAAAATGCTAAACAATTTAACAATTAAATTAAATTAAATTTAAGATGTTGAGATTAAATTAAATCAAAATCTAAATTAAGTTAACACCTTAACAATTAAATTAAATCATAATTAATATATTAAGATAAGATTAAAATTAAATCAAAATAAATTAAATCAAATTAAGTTGAATTAAAATTAAATTAAAATTAAATTAAATCATATTAAATTAAAATTAAAATTAAATTAAATTAAACTAAATTAAATTAAATTAAATTAAATCAAATTAAATTAAATTAAATTAATTAAACTTAAGTTAAATTAAAATTAAATTGAAATAAAATCATTTAACAATACACCTAAATGAAATCATTAAGAGTTAAACCAAACACTTAAAGTAGGTTTAAAACATAAAGGTTAAATCTGAGATATAACATCATTTAAAACGTAAAAATTTAAATTAAATCTAAAAAAAATGACTTGAACACTATTCCAAACTTAAAATTATTAATTAAAATCTCATAATTAAATAAAAACACTTTAAACCATTAACTCAAACCTTAAATTAAGAATGATTAAAAATCCTCGATAAACCAACTTGCCCTTAAAGTTTTTAATTATTATAACTCTTAAATGAAGAATCAAGTGAAGTGTTACTTCACTTATAGGACATTCAAATGTCCTAGTTCACTGAGCAAGAGAACAAAACTTAAACCCATGGATGATTAATTCACCTGTGCAACTAAATTTACTTGGACTCAAAATGATCCCAGAAATATTAAAAAGATGTTTAGGACTCGCCCTAAGCACTTCCTCAATATGACAAGATGTTTTAGAAGAACAATTAAATCTAGTTGTTCTTTGATGAAGAAAATCATCCTTAAACCAAACCAAGAACCTAGACGTCATAGAAGATGACTAGTTATAGGATTAGGAATTTGGTAGACAACCAAAACCCTTTCTCTTAGCTTTACCTAGGTATTTCTTGCAAAATATTTAAATGCCTTAACATGTGTTTTAAGTGCAGCTTGGAATGACGGGAAGACCCTCCAGGTACGCTTTTATTTTATTGCAATTTACTTACATGCACTGTACTTTACTTTTATTGCATGTTAAATAAGACTGTTGCATGAAACCAAAACCTTTAGGATAGTCCCTAAACTGAAACCAAAACTAAATTAAAAGTCATTGCAAGATAAAATTCTCCGCCACAATATTCCAAAATATTAAAACAACTCGAAATTTAATCACAAACAGAACAACAAAACTACAATTGTAAATAAATTAAAACCTCGTTGAATGATCGGGAATACCTCGGATGATGTAACCCACGTGTTGCTAACGGGATTTCCCACGGTCTAAATTAAAGTGTGGAACTCATTCAGTTGAGTTTAGCAAATTCATCTGGACTAAGTGAATTCAATGAAAATAACGGTGTCGGGATGACGGAACCGTGGGATCTTAATCGATTCTATTTAAACAACTTTAAAATTTTTTTAATTAAAATATTAAAAAACACTTGGATTTTAAGCTTTTCTCTAAACCAGAACACTTCTCTCATCTCCTGATTTATGTCTTCCAAAACTAAACCTCTTCAACAACAAGGAGCTCGGAGCATGGTGGGCAGCACAGCCATCGTCATCAGCAAAACTCGGATCTACTTCAACAAAACTTTTCTTAGAGTTAAATAACAAAGCCAGAGGACTTCGAGGTAGTTTGCTTAGTTCAACACAAATCCTTAACCCTTCGTTAGGCATTTGCATGATCATGTCATGTAAATTAAGCCCGAACTGGTCTTAGGACTCTGAGGTAGTTGTTTGGTACGACATAAACCCTCACATCTTCGAGGCTATTTGCATGACTGTGTCATGCAAATATAAGTCCTAATTAATTAAAATTAGAAGGATTGAAACATTAAATAAACTCCCAAATTGAAGCCAAACAATGGGATAGTTTAGGAAGTTGCCAAAATTCTTCTTGGATCCTCAACTTCTCCTACTTCTCTTTCTTTGGACTCTTAAAATAAACTGTTCCAAATTTGATCCATTCCCTATTGAAATTTCCAAAACTCAAATTCTTTGAAAACCTTAAACTTTGAAATTCTTGAGAGCAAAACCACTAATCATTATCGAGAGTTTTCTTAAATGATTCCCATCCTTTAAGATGTAATTAACTATAGGGGCTTGCCCTTATAGGGAACTTTAAGAACCCAGGTAATATAAACCCTGCATAATTCATTTATATTAAGCAGGGGAACTTGTCGGCTTATAAAATTAGTTCACAGACCAAACGAATGTCACAGATCTTCTAATTTATTTAATCGAGCCCCATTATCAAGTAGTGTGTCTATTCCTCGGGATAAATACATGGTTTGTTGTGCGGTGCTCATTTATATAAACTATTCGGGATGTGAGATCGGTTTGATTTTTCATATCTTAAAATTTTCATACTTAAATTTATTTTCAAAAATCAAATACTACTTTTCAAATTATATATTTAAATTAAATTTAAAATTTGCCGACAATTTCTATTAGGCGACCCCCCTTTCAAAATACAACACACAAACCTAAAAATATGCCGACAAATTCTGGCGACTCCGCTGGGGACTAGTTCCTCTCTCCATTTTGATTAGATGGTTTTGCTTTCATAAATCGGTGGTGAGTCCATATCTCTAATGGACCAAAATTACCATTCTTCTTTTGGAATACCCCATTCATTTCTATCTTGAACGAGTATAGCCAACTCCTCTCGGATTTAGGAGCCACTGTTTAGACACCCTTAAACAGAGAGGTTCCGAGATCCTTTTACCTCTTTTCTGAGGTGGGGTGGACCCCCAATAGGTGTTAGTGTAGGAGCGGTCCTTCGAGTCGAGAAGTCTTGCATAAGACTTCTCTTTCTTTCTGATTCTGAATCGAATCCTTTACGTTTTCTATACTTTTAAACATTCCATTCCTAATAAACAAATCCTCTAATAAATGACTCTTTTGATTAATAAATCCTTTTAAAAATCACAAATACACTAAGATAAACGAAAATGTGTTCGAACTTTTTCTTTTTCATCCTAAACTTTACGACGAAAAGAAGCATAATTTGGGACTGACATTCAAAATCTGCCCTACAGAAAATGACTGCCCCAAAGCTAATCTTCTCCTTCACCAATGGAATGGACTTCGCCGTTTACAAGGATGAACTGCCCGACAATGGAATCATCCGTTTCGGACAAGGATTTGGCAACACAGATGTCAAGTTTGCTGACGTCACTCTCTTCACACTAATGGACAAAGTGTCAGAAAATGAAGAGCCCGTGATTGAGTTCAACCTGAAGTCGGCTCAAGAATTCCCTCCCCTGCAAAGGGTTCCACTCGAGAGGAGTACTACTCGTTCGTAGGAGGATCGTTGTCTCTACCCCCACCGGTCTAGTCATCTCTGCACCTACCCCAACTTCCGCCAAACTGAAGGGAAAGGAAATCCAAGTCTGTGATGAGCCTGTCACCGTAAAGGGTACATATTTCGCTACAATACCATCTGTTTTTGAGATTGGGTCCAGTTCAAGAGTTGCACCCCTAACTCGGACTCAAAGGAGAAATAGAAGCAGAAAGATCCCCAAGAAAGCTAGAGTTGCTGAAGTTGTTTTTCTAGAAGAAATTCCTGAAGAAAGAGAAGAACTGCCTGACTATATACCTCTATTGGAAGGGTGCAGGTTTCACCCCATCTCTGCCGCATTAGATGAAGAGGATATTCGTAGGATCATCACCGCATTACCCCGACCTGCATACTACAACAATTACAAGAGGAAAATGGATAAGACTATGCCATTGGCTCGGCTGCAAGCTGTTATAGAAAGATTGGCAAAGAAAGAAAGATGCCCTGTATCAGAAATCTTAAGAAGGATAGGACGGGTGCCAGCTAAATCCCGCCTCGGACCGCGAATAGAGCCTGTTGCTTCCACTGACAAACCAAAGAAGAAGATAAAAGCCAGTCCACCCGTTGTTGTATCGGGACTACAAATTAGGGAGGATACCACCTTCCAGCATATAGCCGACAGACCTTCCGGTCCTAGGCTTCCGGTACGTAAGAAGGATGGTATGGCGACCTACTACTGGCGAGTTAAGACAAAAAAAATGTCCTGAGAAGAAAAGTCTTGTCAGGAGACTTGAATCAGAAGAAAGTGCTACCGCAATAAAGGGGACTCACGGAAAGGAAGTTCAACAACCGTCACGAGACAACTGCGAGACCGTGCGAAAAGGGCCACTAGAGGATGCCATGGACAAGTTAAGGACCGACATCCGACGGTTAGCAAAAGAAAGAGAAGAAGAATTAGGAGACTAAATTGACTCATCAGAGTTCATGGATGAGGAGTATGCCGAGATCAACATGGTTGAGACACGAGCATCGTCAGCTTCGCAAGGTGCTCCGGCAGCTGCGGAAAGAGATGAACCAGAAGTGTTGAGAGCACAACTTCAACAAAGAGATGATACAATTTCCCAGATGGCAAAGAGGATGGAAGAGATGGCTGCTGCCTTAGCTACTCTCCAGAGTCAGGCCCAGCCTCAGAAAGAGACACCCCCAGAAATTATCCATATTGCAGATGAAGGAAAAGAGATCACATCTGTCAACGGAGACGAACTACCAAAAAAGGATTCTACACAAAGCATGATTCCAGAAAAGAACATTAAAAAAATGGTAGAACAGCAGGTGCGAGAAGCCTTAGCACAATCCAAGAGTGGAGCATCTATTCAGACGGGTAGACCTTTCCCCGAAGTGTTCGATGCAGTCCAATACCCGAAAGGCTTCGTACCACCTCTGTTTAAGACTTTTGATGGAACAGGAAACCCTCGACAGCATGTCGCACATTTTTGTGCTAGTTGCTGCAATGCCAGTAGGAGCGACACTTTGCTCTTCTGCCAGTTCGTCAGCAGTTTGTCAGGAATCGCCTTCGACTTGTACGCAGAATTACTGAACGGCTCAGTGAAGACTTTTTTCAGAACTGGAGAATCTTTTCGTTAAACAATTTGTCGGGGCTCAGCACCACATCACTATCGGTGATCTAGTGGTGGAGCAACAAAAGCCGAATGAGAGTTTAGTGGATTACATAATTCAATGGAGCATGAAGTGTGAACCACAACTTCAAGAACAACATGCAGTCGGCATCCTACTTAAAAGTATCCATGGCCCGATAACACTTCTCCTTAAAGGATTTACAATCAAGACTTTCGATAAGTTGCTTAGCAAGGCCGAGAGCTTGCAAGAAGAGGCAAAGCAGTTAAGTTTCGTGGACAAGAACAATAAGCAGAAGCCCGTGAAAACATTCAAAAAAAAACTGGAATTTTCGCGGCAGTAGATAAGGGCAAGCAGCAGGTCCAGATACAGTCTGAGCGGCCACAACCTAGTTATCAACCACCGCAATGGACTTATCAGCAACCTCAGCAGGGCTATCAGCAACCTCAGCAGGGCTATCAGCAACCTCCTAAATAAAGAATATCCATTCAAAACTGAAGCAGTAGCGAAGATGTTCCGCAGCTTAATGAAGACACCGGATTTTCAGCTGCCAGAGCCCAAGAAGCCGAAGGAAGTCAATAAGAAAGATCATCCGAACTATTGCCCTTACCACCAGATGCTTGGACACAAGATAGAGGATTGCATCATTTTCAAGAGTTGGCTTGATGACAATCTCTGAAAAGGGAACATAACGATCCTAAAAGAATACATGAAGGAACCCCAGAAAGGAGTTTCTGTCAATGTTATTTCAACGGATCCTATTATTCCAATAGACCCTAACATGACTGATGATGGATGGAGTACCGTCTGGACAAAGTCTTCAAAGAAAATTTTGGATCACATTCAAACTGCTTCGGTACCCGCTTCAACTCAGAGTTTGAAACCTGTCGAGCCGGCACTATCACTTGCGATTGAAGAACCGCCCGGAAGGAGGAGAAGATCGTGGAAGAAAAGAAGACCGAGGCTCCGAAGGGTAGACTAGGGGCTGCTTATCCTAGGATGGTTGTTTCCGATTCGGGGGAGAAATCCCTCGAACTCCTGACTCTGTATGATTATTTGCTCACCCCGGCGGGATCTTATAATGATAAGGGTTATGACGTTGACTACGTTTTAATTGTTTCTAACAATCACATAACTAGTGACAACCGGCTTAATCTGGATCTCGATTCCAATACGAATAATGATTCTCAAATCATACACAACTTCGATGACCATGACGAAAAAGGTGTTCACAAAGGAGGCTACCAAAGCTCAACAAGCAACGAGTCCATTTGTGAATTCCGAGGGGCTCCGATCATGATAGAATTAGAACCATCAGACACCAAAGCAATTTCAGAAGAGCTAGTTGTTCCAATTCAAGAGGATACACCGACAGATTCAACACCAAATTCAGAAGAGATAAGTGAAGTAAATTTAAGAAGCGGAAAAGTTCTACCCCCGAGAATGGGTCCAAAGGATAAAGGGAAGCAAGTGGTTGCTCAGGAAGAACCAACCCCAGTAGAGGAATTGCCCATTCGGGAAGAAATCGAGGAACATGGTAATAAAGTGGACTATAATGTGCTAGCCCATCTTAGGAAGCTACCAGCCAAACTAAGCATATATGACGCTCTAATCATGTCAAAGGAGATGACGGAGGCTCTGATCAAGGCTTTACTAGATCTAGAGATCTGTTTAGCTCAAATGACCGGTAATTCCTTTTATGAGGTTTGCTCGTTAAAAGAACAGCGAGGTGTTACCTTCACGGACAATGATCTATTACTGGGAACAGCAAATCACAACCGACCGTTATACATTTCAGTCACTATTGGAAGGTTACGCTCTCCAGAGTGTTGGTTGATCCGGGAGCATCAATCAACATAATGAATCTTCGGACGCTATCATATTTAGAAATTGATGCTCGCGAGCTTGAAGCAGACAAGATGCTATTAAGAGGCTTCAATCAAAAAGGAGAAAGAACTCTTGGATCGATAACACTACTAATGAAGACCGGTGATTTAGCAAAGACAACCATAAAATTCCACATAATTGATTCTGAGACATCTTTCAACGCTCTACTGGGTCGACCATGATCCATGAAAACAGGATGGTACCGTCGTCTCTGCACCAGTGCATAAAGTATTACGAAGGAGGGGAACAATGTATCAAAGGTGACTTGCAACCATTCTCCGTACACGAGATTGGAATTCATGAAGATGCGGCCTACTACGCACCCCCGAAGAAAACAATATTTTCCAGAAATACCATACCAAATGAAGTAAAAGAAATCCGAGACGATGAAGAACCTGAAGTTGTAGTTCAACAGTTACGCACCACTCCCTTACGGTGAGATGGTGAAGATTTCTCCAGAACTCGCACCCGAGGTCGAGGCCGGGGACGAGTACGTGGAAGAAATGTTGGAACAGTTGGAAAAAAGAAACCGGTCATCGATGTTGATTCGGAGAATACTTCCGAAGAAGGAGAAGAAATCAAGAAAGAAGCAGCGACAATAAGTCAAAAGAAACCCTAGTTCAAGATCTCTCTCGAAGATGAAAAGAATGAAGAATACAAATCAATGTACAAGAAGATTAACCATCATGTACATACTATGACCCTGACCCCGATCCATTCTAATAAGATCGAGGGTATGGTGGTCAAGGAAGTGCATGGTGGTGGTACTAAGCCAATCAAGTTTTACCGTGGTGCTTCTTCTTCTTATAATGAAAAAGATGTACAATTTGAAGATGTTACTTCTTTCGAATTAATGGAATTACCTTTTGAGTGGTACTCTCCCTGTGTTCAAAATTTAATTCAACATGGTGTCTTACCTCGACAATGGAAAAAAGGCCCATCACAACACTTTGAAAAATTATGGAATAATGCCGGTCGGCCTCCCAATTCAAAACATGGTCTCGGATTTGGCACAGTAGGATCAGTTAACGATACGGGATTTTGCTTGGTTGTCACTTGCGAACCTAATAAAGACTGCTTGGAAGCTTCAGAAGATCTCGAAGATCTAGCAATCAGAGATGCTCCACCAAAATTCAAGGGAGAAACCAAATCTACAATAGACGAGTTAACAGAAGTTAACTTAGGTACTAGCGAAGAGCCCAGGCCTACCTTTGTTAGCTCCTTACTCAATAAAGAAGATTCCGAGGAAATAATCAAGCTACTAATGGAATTCAAGGATTGTTTTGCTTGGAGTTACGATGAAATGCCAAGACTAGCTCTAGAAGTCGCAGTTCACAAGTTAGGTGTAGATCCTACTTCTGTTCCAGTCAGACAAGCTCCCAGAAGAATGCGTCTAGAAATTGAGCAACAAGTAATAGCCGAAGTTAAGAATCTAATAGACGCTAAATTTTTCCATGAAGAACAATACCCTACTTTTTTAGCCAATGTGGTACCAGTCAGAAAGAAGAATGGTAAGATTAGAATCTGCGTAGACTTCAGAGATTTAAATAAAGCATGTCCAAAAGATGAATTTCCACTATCAATCTCAGAACTAATGATCAACATTGCTTCAACACATGAAATATTTTCATTCATGGATGGATCATCAGGATACAACCAGATAAAGATGGCACCAGAAGACGAAAAACTCACGGCATTTAGAACGCCGATCGGAGTGTATTGCTACACAGTAATGCCATTCAGACTAAAGAACGCAGGAGCAACATACCAAAGAGCGATGACGAAGATTTTTGATGATCTCTTTCACAACCAAGTTGAGTGCTACGTGGATGATGTGGTCATCAAAAGCAAACTGAAGGAAGATCACCTGTATATGGTTTGAGAATTATATTTGAATGACTAAGACAATACAACCTTAAGATGAATCCCTTAAAAATACGCCTTCGGCGTCACCTCCGGGAAATTCTTAGGATTTGCTGTCTGACATCGTGGGATTAAAATTGATCCAGAAAAGATTAAAGCTATCTTAGAAATGCCACCTCCTAAAACCTTGAAACTTCTACGATCCTTTCAAGGAAAGTTAACATATCTTTGACGCTTTATATCGAATTTGTCAAGAAGGTGTCAGCCTTTTTCTGCTTTGGTTAAGAAGGATGCCAAGTTTACTTGGGACTCCAAGTGTCAACATGCCTTCGATGACATCAAACAATACTTAATGACACCTCCTGTCTTAGCAGCCCCAGTCTCAGGTAGACCGTTGACACTTTATATCGCGGCTTTAGACGACTCCCTTGGAGCCCTGCTAGCCCATGTCAATGATGAGGGAAAAGAAAATGCTCTGTACTACTTAAGCCGTCGTCTAATCCCGACGGAAGTAAAGTATCCTCCAATTGAGAAACATTGTTTGGCCCTGACCTTCGCCGCTCGAAAGCTCAGACATTACATGCTTTCTCATAAGGTCAACCTTATTTCTAGAGTTAATCCGTTGCAATACTTGATGACCCGACCGACACTCTTTGGCAGACTTGCCAGGTGGTCGATGATACTATTGCAATTCGACATAACTTTCGTTCCTCTTCGCGCCGTAAAGGGACAAGTCCTAGCTGACTTCCTTGCAGCACACCCTTTACCGGTAGATTCGCCTCTCGACGACGATTTTCCTGACGAGCAGATAATGAGCTTAGAAGACACTGATGATCGACGTTGGGAACTATACTTTGACGGTGCATCCTCAGCACAGAAGAACAAAGAATTGCAAACGATAGTGCCCGGTAAGGCAGGAATCAGATTAATCTTTATAACACCGGAGCGGGGGATGTTAAGATACTCCTACCACTTATCAGAACCATGCACAAACAACGAGGCAAAATTTGAAGTCCTCATAACAGGACTGGAACTAACCATTCAAATGGGAATAACGGACATCAACATCTACGGAGATTCTCAGTTGATCATTCAACAGATCGCCGGACAGTATAGGATTCTGAAACCAAGACTCGAGCAGTACTTTCAGTACGCCATGAAATTGTTGGAACAAATTCCAAATGTAACAATCTACAAGATTCCCAGAAAAGAAAATGCTCTTGCACATGCGTTAGCTCGCCTTGCAAAGGAATTTGCCTGCTTACAAGATGAGTCAGTTGAAGTGTCAGTTTAGGGACGACAGGTCCTATCACAGCTCGACATGGATACAATACACAAATCAGCAGAAAAAGCAGAAGAAACAATTGCGGCAGTGACATAAAATACAAAAGATTGGTGACAACCATTAATAGACTACCTACGAACAGGAGGCCTGCCTGACGATAAGTCAATAGCCCATCAAATCAAGAAAAGAACTCTGTCTTACACATTAATAAACAATACATTATACAGAAGGTTTTTTGATCGGATGTGGCTAAGATGCCTGAGTGGGTGTGAGGCTCGTGAAATCGTTAAAAAAGTACATTCAGGACTTTGTGGCACTCATCAGTCCGGTCCGAAAATGAAAATGAAGATTAAAAGACTAGCGTACTACTGGCCCTCAATGATGACCGACTGTATGAAATTTGCCAAAAGTTGTCACCAGTGCCAAGTGCAAGGAGTGGTTCTACACCAACCTCCAAATGTGCTAAATCCGACAATCGTGTCATGGTCGTTTGAGTGTTGGGGCACAGATATAGTGGGTCCGATAGAACCGCCTTCTTCAAGAGGACATCGCTTCTTCCTTACAGCTACAGACTACTTTTCTAAATGGGCAGAAGCTATACCACTTAGGGAAGTAAAGGCACACCACGTGCTACAGTTTTTCAAGAACCAAGTCGTCTACCTTTTCGGGGTACCGCGCAGGATCATTTCAGATAATGGGTCTACATTCAAAAGTACAAAGATCAACAATTTTATCAAAAGACACGGGATCGATTGGCGATACTCAATGATCTACTACCCAAGAGCAAACGGATTGGCCGAGGCTTTTAAAAAAACTCTCGTTCAGATCTTAAAGAAAACTTTAGATGACAACAAGAGAAATTGGCACGAGAAGTTGTTAGAAGCCTTATGGGCCTACAGGATGACTTTTAGGACTCCTACTCAGTCTACGCCTTACGCTTTAGTGTACGGGTCCGAGGCAGTGTTACCATTGGAAGTCCAGCTTCCATCACTCAGAATCGCAGTTGCAGAAAGGATTACTGTAGAAGACAATGTCATACTACGACTGGAAGAATTGGAAAGCTTGGAAGGGAAAAGACTTTCCGCACAGCAGAATTTGGAACTGTATCAAGCCATGATGATCCAGGCCCATGATAAACTGGCCCGCCCAAGAACTTTCAAAATCGGTGACTTAGTTCTTGTTCTCAGAAGACCTATTCTTGCACATCGCAAGATAGGTGGTAAATTTGAACCAACATGGGAGGGCCCGTTCGTGGTAGAGACAGTCTACTCGGGAGGTTCCTACCAACTAGTGAATTGCCATGGAGAACGACCCATGATTCCAATCAATGGGCGGTATTTAAAGAAGTATTACGCAACCTGATGTTTCGAAGGGTGGCCTCTAAAGTAGAATTTTATCCCTAGAAACACGGGTGAAGTAATCACTTTGCGACTGGGTCCGAACCCAAAACAAAATAAAATGGATGATATAAAAAAAAATGTCATCAACAAAAAAAATGTTAAAAAGAAAATATAGGAAACCATAATAATAAAATGTCAAATCCTTCCTTTCAAATCAAATCTTGTTCCTGATCTTTTCTCACTCCTTTTCCTACTCCTGTTTAAATTTTAAAAGAAAATACAAAAAAAAAACTTTTCATTAATAAATATTTTCCTCATGTTCTTATTCTTAGTACAGCCCCTGATCCTTTCCTTATTTATTTTTCGCAGGGAAATGTCGAACGGGCGGTTGGTTCTAAACTTTAGAAATGGTGTGAGTCTAGCACTTGATGAAAAGAGGGTGAAGGATGGAGGAGTGATAGAGATTGATTCTGATTTCACACCAGCCGGCCTAAAGTACGAAGAAAATGATTGGATCCCAGTCGATCGAGAAGAGCTTCACAGCCAGACAGTAATGAAGATGGGTGGCCCAAACCACCAATCCAATAACAAAAAGAGAAAGACAAATAACGAGGAGAATAAGAAAATCAAGTCAGTAGTTGCCACGGCAGAGGGCAGGCTCGTCAGCACCGCGCCCGCAGAAATTTAAGGGGTAAGGAGAGCTACTCTCACTGCTACCCAGAGAAGGAATAAGAATCACTGCATCCGCAAGATGTTGACTAAACTAGCAGCAGATTAACACGAAGAGACAGCCGCTACCACCGACACACACATTTCAAAGATACTGGTTCATCTGGAACCTAAAAAGAGGAAACTAGCTCCGAGAACAACAGAAAAGATAAGGGAAACTCTAAAAAGATCAGAGGTAGAGAGACAACCACGACGCCAGACAGAGCCACCAGTGGTAAGAAATATTGTTGCGGAAGCAACCACGGAGGATGTCCCGACAGAGACAATCCCCAAGGAGCCAAGGTATGCAGGGGAACGTGACGGGATTGAGCCATACATCCCGCAATATGTTACTAGACCTTGTCACTTGCAGATCATCCCATAATATGAACTAGAAAGAATGCAAAATGTTGAGAAAAAGACTTTTGAATACTTTGAAAGGATTAGAGGCAAGAGAATCAACATTTTGGAAGGCCTCGAGTTACACACAGGTGTATTCTCAGAGTACGAGCAGCAACAGATTGTGGACTGTATCTTAGAGCTTCAGAAGATGGGTCGAGCAGGCCGTCTGAGGGAAAAGACTTATTTAGAACCCAGGAGATGGATGCCAGGGAAAGGAAGAGTCACGATACAGTGCAGATGTTGCTATAACTTCGCAAAGGACAGAAAAGAAAATCCACCAGGGATACTCCGTCGCAGTGAGGTGGATCCAATGCCGAGGATAATAATAAGAATGGTGAAAAGAATGATAACGTGGAGGGTACTGCCAGCAGACTGCATACCCAACATTTACCAGAAGGGCGACTGCATACCTCCACACATAGACCACTACGACTTTGTCAGACCTTTCTGCACAGTTTTGTTCATCAACCAATCCAATATCATGTTCAGATCTGACCTCCGAATAGCAGGCCCGGGTAAGTTCCGAGGGCCGGTGGAGATACCACTTCCGGTAGGTTCCGTCATGATATTAAAAGGAAACGGAGCAGACATCGCAAAACATTGTATACCGGGAGTGCCAGTGGAGCGGATCTCCGTTACTTTTAGAAGGATGGACGACAGAAAGGCGCCTTACCACTTCCAGCCAGATCCAGAATTGGAGAGTGTCCGGCCCTACGAGCTTTGAGTTACATGGGAAATAGCACACCTCCAATGTACATCCATGCGGTATTCCTGCCCAGGGGGGCTCTGAAGGTGATGTTATTACCCATGTTTCTTACTATTCAGACATGGATTTATTGACAGACGCTTTTGGATGGATCAACAAGAAGTTTACACAGTCCATTTTGGATTTACATGGATTGTACGAGACATTAAATTTCTGAGGAAAATGTCATCATGACTAGATCAAGTTGTATGATGTACTTTCAGCAAGTTGGAATGAAAACGACTACGTCATATTTTGCCTTCACCTCTTTTTTTATGCAAATTGACTGGGAAACGTCATTAGAATTAAATGAACTTTGAACGAAGAACAGAAGAGAAAAGAAAATAAATGAGAAATTTTCCTAAAAATCTAAATAGTAAAATGAACTTCAAATTCACATGAACACTAAATAAAAAACAAATAAAAAAAATGGAATCGTTAAAAGACAAACAAAACGAATCTAAATTTTAAATTGAATTCTAGTCTAAATCCATCTTTTCAAATCCTCCAATTCTTCTTCAAATCAATATCTACTTCAGACCTCCTTTGAAACCATTTCTCGGGATGATTTCAGAACCACGAAAAATTTTCGATTTGGTTCTGATGGCATGGATTCATACCCTTCGCCAAATAATCAAACTTTGATTGATTCTCGTGGGATGTGGAACACTTTCACATCTCATTTCAATCTCCCGCTAAATCCAAATCTCCACAGTACATTTCAATTCAAAATTTCCGAGACTGGTACCTACATTCCAGTTCTCATTTCGAGATCGATACCTACATTTCGATTCTCATCCGAATTGATACCTACATTTCAATTCAAAATTTCCGAGACTGGTACCTACATTCCAGTTCTCATTTCGAGATCGATACCTACATTTCGATTATCATCCGAATTGATACCTACATTTCAATTCAAAATTTCCGAGACTCGGTACCTACAATCCGAGTTCTCATTTCGAGATCGATACCTACATTTTGATTCTCATCCGAATTGATACCTACATTTCAATTCAAAATTTCTGAGACTGGTACCTACATTCCAGTTCTCATTTTGAGATCGATACCTACATTTCGATTCTCATCTAAATTGATACCTACATTTCAACTCAAAATTTTCGAGACTGGTACCAACATTCCAGTTCTCATTTCGAAATCGATACCTAAATTTCGATTCTCTTTCGAATTGACATCTAAATTTTAATTCCAAACTTGTGAGACTGGTACTTAAATTCCAGTTCTCTTTCGAGATCAGTACCTAAATTTTGATTCTCATCCTTTTCAATCGACACTTAAACTCTGATTCTCACTCCGAGGCTGGTACCTAAATTCCAGTTTTCCTTGCAATCCCGAGGTTGAAACCTAGGTTTCAATTCTCATTTTAAATCCAAATTTCAAATTCAATATTTCGTTGAATTAATCTTAAATTAAACCTCAATCTAAATTAAAACTCCAAATCTAAACTCACACATCAAAACTTGAACATAAAATGAAACGAAATCTAAATCGAAATTCTCCAAATCTTGTGATTTGGAATTCACCTCCTTTTCCTTTCCCAGCGAGAGTTCAGGAACCTCCAGTCTTGGAAATATACCTGATACTCCCCATGCGGAAATTCTTCTACTCTGCCCTAAGTGTGCTACTTGGACATTTGTGTTGGTTTTGTCGATCTCTTCGGTCAAAACCAATACGTACGGTGTGCTTGGTTAGCACACCACACCTATTGGGGGTCCATTTGTTGACCTCATTGTTGATGAGGTCTTCTCTTCTCCTTTTAGTACTTAGGATCTAGCCTTAGGCTTTTCCTTTGACTATCCTAGAACACCAGAAATGGAATCCACCAATCAGAAATTCAAACTACTTCTTAACTCCCTGCAAACCCCATAAGCTTGATTGTAAACCCCTAATCACCTAGAGGGTTGAGATCAAATGTGGAAGTTTAAAGGATGAGTTCCTTATAGGACTCTTTGGACTTAGGATCACTCTGGGTGGCCTGATCTGATGAGAGCTGACTTACTCATACACTACACCCTCACACACACATCCTGAAAACTACACCTATACCCAACTTGATCTCCTGACTCATGTAGGTAATTCACATGGATGGACCTTAACCCCTAAGCCCCTCGCTAAGAAGGTTAGGAACAACATAGTGAATGCCTCAAATGAGTCCTTTCATGACTCATATGAGCTTATCATGGCTTCATGGCTCAACCAAAATGATTCCATTTCACTCACACTTGCTCAATTTTCATTTTTCCAAAATTTCGATTTTTGACCAGGAGCCCCGGACCACCTAGCCTACAAAAAAAAAAAATCCCTTGAAACTACCCAAAACCACCAAAATTTCCAAATCACCCAAAACTTTTCCAAAATCAACCTTGAACATTTCCCAACCATTCAAATTGATCATCCAAAACCAAAAATACCAAAATTTCCAAAAATACCCCCAATACCCTCCAAATTACCAAAATGTCCCTCTTGATCCAAAAAGCCAAAAATTCAAAAAATTCCTAGAAAATTCCAAACAATCCCAAATATACCCAATTTCATTTTGTTCAACTACACCATAGGCCAATTTTGCCAATTTACCCCACTTTTACCAAAACCCCCAATTTAGCCCATTTTAAACCCAAGTGAACCCAATGTCAAACCAAACCACCCCAATTGACCTCAATTATGGTCTAATTCAATTCTAAACTTCAAATAAACATCCCCAATATCAATTTAGACCAAATACAAGTCCAATTTGATTGGCATTTGAGCCCAATTTCAATTTGAAGCCTAAGGCCCAATTTTGGCCCATGACCTAAACCTAGCTCAAACCAACCCAATTCAACCCCAATTGGTCCCAAAACTTTTCTAAATCTTCCCTAACATCTCCACAAACAAAACAATAACATAGTTTGCCCAAAATTTGGACCCAAACCTTACTCAAATTAAACCCAAACCCAAAATTCTTTAAATAGGCCTAAATCCACCATGAACCCAAATAGGCCCAAATCCCAAGATTAAAGCCCAACTAAGGTTGAAAACTCTTTGTTACACTCCCATAAATATTTCTCAACATTGAATTTACATCAATTTCAACATCAGCCCAACCTTAGCCCATGTTAGTCGATTTTGATCTATTTTGACCCTATCACCAAGGGGACCCAAATTAGACTCAATTCAATTCCAAATCACCTCAAATTTGTCTCAAATCATTCATGAGACATCCCTAAACCAAACCCAAAATTTATTTAGCATGGCCCTTCATAAAATTTTTCATCTAAAAGCCCATTTTTAAACATAAAAGCCCATTCCCTTAAACCATTTTTAAAGCCCACCTTTACCAAATATTAAAAGCCCAAACCCATCCTAAAGCCCACATTACAATCTCATCTCATCCTCACTCAATTAATATCACTCCTAAGTGCTAAATCCATCATGAAAATCAAACCAAAATGGTATTATGCCAAATCCCATCAAATAACCCCAAAATTTCCAAAAATTCCTAAAACCCTTTTCCATGAAAATTGACCAAACTCTTGCCAAGCCAAATGTAAGCCATGAAGCCATGTATAAGCCACATGAAGCCATGGATGGTTTGACTTCTCACCAAGCTATTAATGGCAAGGGGAGGGGGCCTTTTCTAAGCTCTCACTAAACCTTTTTAACCCTTTTAATGTCTCACCCTAACCCAAAATTAACTTAAACAAAATTGATGTGGACTTCACCACACATGTGAGCCTGACCCACCTGACCTCCTCAGCCCAAAATCAGGCCATGGGGAGATGAACCAAACCCAAAACCATGGCTTGGACCAAATCAAGCCAAAATGGACACTCCTCCATGCCACTTTGATCCAGCCCCTTTACACTTGGCAAAACTCAATTGAACCCACAGGAATCAAGCCACGACTTCCCTGAGCCTGAGGTTGACCTAACCCTGGCTGGCCAGCCATCACAGTCACCGGAAAATGCCATGGCTGAAACCTTGGGATGAGCCAAAGTTTGGAATTCCCACCTGCTGAGCTGCCCCATGCCAAATGGCCATTACAGCTGTTCTTCCCTTGCCCTGAGCAGTTGATCCAAGCCCCTAACTCCCCCTGGGAAGCCATGTCCATGGCTATTTAAGCCAGCGAACCCCTCTCGGCCAAAAAGGTTGGCTGAACCAAACCTCCACAGAATCCCTCCAAACTCCTCACAAAGCTTCCCCTAGCCAAGAGCAATCCATCCCCACTGTTCTCTTGCCCTAACTCCCACTGATTGAGCTCAATTTTGGAGCTCAATTCTCAAGCCAGAACATGACACTCTCAAATCCTCCATAAAAATCAAATTAAACTCACCCTCTCCTTCACAAGACCAAGAGGAGTTTCCCAGTGAAAGCCCCCTCTCCAGGCCACCCATTTGTTCTAGCCTCTAAAGGTTGAAATCGGGTCTGGTTGAAATCAGGTCTAGGTAATTTCCCAGGGCCAGAGACATCATCTGGAGCTTGCTTAGGTTCAATCGAAGGTGGTACAACTCTCAGATCAAAGCCACACTTCTCTGAGCAAAGGTGTGAGCTCTCTCTTCTTCCTGAGCTTCTAAACATTCTCTATTTTGATTGGGTTAATTTTATGCCACATAAACTGTACGGATATGTTCGTCCCTTCAAAACGAATCCATACAGCATAAGAACACGAAAATCCATTGAGAATCAAGTGAGATCTTAGGGTTTTAGTGTGGACGGTCACGGGTGCACACCAGTCGTAGATGATGACCGGGAGCCGTTGGATCACGCATGTATCGAGCAGACAGTCGAGATCAAGCCGGACAACGCAATGTTACATGAACCGCGGGCCCCCTGAGTGCTGAGTCGGATGGCGGCGACGAATAGGAATGCGCCGCGTGGGCTTTCGGAGCTGCCGAGGATGGCGTAGTGCCGCTTGGATAAGTAGGAAATTAGGGCTATTTTCTATTTATTTAATTACCAAAACTTCAAAAATCCATATCTTTGCATAGAAAAATCACAAAAATAAAATAAAAATACACTCTTGCTCAGTGAACAGAGGAGAATAATGTGGAAAAGAAATCAAGTCATTTCATCAAGTATTTTATTTTTAATGATTTATTTACTCTCTGCATTGTTTTAATTCTTCATTTGCATAGGCAATTCACCATGGCATGAGACCATGGGGCTTTTGAAGCCTCTAGACTTGGGAACATTCCCTGAATTTTCCAAGGTCAGAGGCCATCCCTATGAGAAGTTATAGATTTTCCAAATTCATGTTACTGTTTTGAGTATTTTAATTCCAATAATTAGCATGCTGAGAAATGAATTCTAGGAAAATTTGGTGATTTTTCCTATGACCAGAGGAACCTAGGAAAAATTGGTTTTGAGTTAATTCACATGGAACAACCCTAATTAGCCTAAACACCCAAAATTGAACTTTAATTAATTAGGGTTAATTACACATCAAATTAACTTGAAAACAATTCTCTAGTGATTTTTAGGATCAGAGGAACATCACATAAAAATTTGAAATGAATTGGAAATGTTTAACCCCACTAAATGGATTAATTAAGTCACATAACAAAAATTAAACTTTAAAAATTCATAACTCACAAAATACTTTTCAAAAATTCACAAAAATTATTTTGGGGCTTCTCTGACATCAGAGGAACTTAGAAAAATTAAAATTGTAATTTTCTAAAAAAGTTGATTTTTATCATTATTTTAACATTTTTAATAATTAAAAAATAATAAAAATCATAAAAATATTAAAAATCACCAAAATGACACATTTTGAATTCTAATCACCTAGGAACAAACCAAATATTTTTCCTAAGTCTCTATGGAAAGATATTGAATTTTAAAGGCTTAAAACAATTTTTGAATTAAAAAATGATTTTCTTTAACATTTCTGCTAAAATAATTGTAATAAATAAAAAAAATGAAAAAAATATAAAATTTGGTTCTCTAATTTCCCTGAGGTAAGAGAGATTTTTAAAAAATATAAAATCCATTTTTCAACTTCTATTTCTTTTTTAAATTAATTAAAACTCCAAAATTCAAAATAATTCTAATAAATAAAGAATAATTCAAAAAATCACCAAATTTAGTCCAAGTGGTCCTCTGGTCATTAGGGACATCCCATAATTTTCTTAAGGACAGAAACATTTCCTTGGTCATGTTATTGAATTTTCCTTGAAAACCCCTATTTTCCATTAGAAATAATTACATAAATAAATTAAATACAGAAAAATCACATTTTCTCCTCTAATGTCTTAATTGACATGTGAGTAAGGTTACATAAAAATTTCAAGTTCATTTGAGCTTATTTTAATGAGTTATAGAATTATTAAGCTTGAAGGGCAAAAGGGTAATTAAAAAAATTTTCAACCCTTAATTAAAATTTTAGGATTAATCAAAAAGGGGAGAGTAAAATATTTGATTTTAAGCTGATTTTGGATGACTAAAACTTAAGTGATTGAGGGTAGAAACCTACTAACCATTTCAAATATAATTAAAAAAATTAATTAATTAATTAAATGAAATTTTTGAAGAGTAATAGAAATTGGAATTATTAAAGTAGAGATATTATTAAGAGGATATTTATTCTTTAATCTATGATTCCCTAAATTAATCACTTCAATAATATTTAATTCTTAACTAAAAGGATAATCCTAACTTAAAATTTAAAATGCTAAACAATTTAACAATTAAATTAAATTAAATTTAAGATGTTGAGATTAAATTAAATCAAAATCTAAATTAAGTTAACACCTTAACAATTAAATTAAATCATATTTAATATATTAAGATAAGAAAAAAATTAAATAAAAATAAATTAAATCAAATTAAGTTAAATTAAAATTAAATTAAAATTAAATTAAATCATATTAAATTAAAATTAAAATTAAATTAAATTAAATTAAACTAAATTAAATTAAATTAAATTAAATCAAATTAAATTAAATTAAATTAAATTAAACTTAAATTAAATTAAAATTAAATTGAATTAAAATCATTTAACAACACAACTAAATGAAATCATTAAGAGTTAAACCAAACACTTAAAGTAGGTTTAAAACATAAACGTTAAATCTGAGATATAACATCATTTAAAACGTAAAGATTTAAATTAAATCTAAAAAAAATGACTTGAACACTATTCCAAACTTAAAATTATTAATTAAAGCCTCATAATTAAATTAAAACACTTTAAACCATTAACTCAATCCTTAAATTAAGAATGATTAAAAATCCTCGAAAAACCAACTTGCCCTTAAAGTTTTAAATTATTATAACTCTTAAATGAAGTATCAAGTGAAGTGTTACTTCACTTATTAGACATTCAAATGTCCTAGTTCACTGAGCAAGAGAACAAAACTTAAACCCATGGATGATTAATTTATTTGTGCAACTAAATTTACTTGGACTCAAAACGATCCCAGAAATATTGAAAAGATGTTTAGAACTCGCCCTAAGCACTTCCTCAATATGACGGGATGTTTTAGAAGAACAATTGAATCTAGTTGTTCTTTGATGAAGAAAATCATCCTTAAACCAAACTAAGAACCTAAACGTCGTAGGAGATGACTAGTTATAGGATTAGGAATTTGGTAGACAACCAAAACCCTTTCCCTTAGCTTTACCTAGTTATTTCTTGCAAAATATTTAAATGCCTTAACATGTGTTTTAAGTGCAGCTTGGAATGACAGGATGACCCTCCAGGTACGCTTTTATTTTATTGTAATTTACTTACATGCACTGTACTTTACTTTTGTTGCATGTTAAATAAGACTGTTGCATGAAAACCAAAACCTTTAGGATAGTCCTTAAACTGAAACCAAAACTAAATTAAAAGTCATTGCAAGATAAAATTCACCGCCACAACATTCCAAAATATAAAAATAACTCAAAATTTAATCACAAACAGAACAACAAAACTACAATTATAAATAAATTAAAATGTCTCGTTGAATGATCTGGAATACATCGGATGATGTAACCCACGTGTTGCTAACGGGATTTTCCACGGTCTAAATGAAAGTGTGGAACTCATTCAGTTGAGTTTAGCAAATTCATCTGGACTAAGTGAATTAATTGAAAATAACGGTGCCGGTATGACGGAATCGTGGGATCTTAATTGGTTCTGTTTAAATAGCTTTAAGATTTGTTTTAATTAAAATATTAAAAACACTTGGATTTTAAGATTTTTTCTAAACCAGAACACTTCTTTCATCTCCTGATTTATGAATTCCAAAACTAAACCTCTGCAACAACAAGGAGCTCATAGCATGGTGGGCAGCACAGCCATCATCATCAGCAAAACTCAGATCTACTTTAGCAAAACCTTTCTTAGAGTTAAATAACAAAGCCATAGGACTTCGAGGTAGTTTGCTTAGTGCAACACAAATCCTCAACCCTTCGTTAGAAATTTGCATGATCATGTCATGTAAATTAAGCCCTAACTGGTCTTAGGACTCCGAGGTAGTTGTTTGGTACGACATAAACCCTCACATCTTCGAGGCTATTTGCATGACCGCGTCATGCAAATATAAGTCCTAATTAATTAAAATTGGCAGGATTGAAACATTAAATAAACTTCCAAATTGAAGCCAAACAATATGATAGTTTGGGAAGTTGCCAAGATTCTTCTTGGATCCTCAACTTCTCCTACTTCTCTTTCTTTGGACTCTTAAAATAAACTGTTCCAAATTTGATCCATTCCCTATTGAAATTTCCAAAACTCAAATCCTTTGAAAACCTTAAACTTTGAAATTCTTGAGATAAAAAACACTAATCATTATCGAGAGTTTTCTTAAATGATTCCCGTCATTTAAGATGTAATTAACTATAGGGGCTTGCCCTTATAGGGAACTTTAAGAACCCAGGTAATATAAACCCTGCTTAATTCATTTATTTTAAGCAGCGGAACTTGTCGGCTTATAAAATTGGTTCGCAGACCAAACGGATGTCACAAATCTTCTAGTTTATTTAATCGAGCCCTATTATCAAGCAGTGTGTCTATTCCTCAGGATAAATACAAGGTTCGCGGTGTGGTGCTCTTTTATATAAACTATTTGGGATGTGAGATCGGTTTGATTTTTCATATCTTAAAATTTTAAAACTTAAAATTATTTTCAAAAATGAAATACTACTTTTCAAATTATATATTTAAATTAAATTTAAAATTCACCGACAATTTCTGCTAGGCGACCCCCTTTTCAAAATACAACACACAAACGTAAAAATATGCCGACAAAGCCCCTATAGTTAATATATCTTAAATGAAGAGAATCATTCAAGAAAACTATCGATAATGATCAATGGTTTTGCTCTCAAGAATATCAAAGTTTATGGTTTTCAAAGGATTGAATTTTGGGATTTGAAAAGGGGTTAGCTCAAATTTGGAACAGTTATTTTCAGGAGTCCGAAGGAAGAGAAGTAGGAGAAGTTGAAGATCCAAGAAAAAAATCTTGGCAACTTCCCAAACTATCCTATGGTTTGGTTTCAATTTGAGAATTTATTTAATATTGCAATCCTGCCAATTTTAATTAATTAGGACTTATATTTGTTTGATAAAATCACACAAACAGCCTTGAAGATTTGAGGGTTTATGTCGTACCGAACGACTACCTCAGAATCCTAAGACCGGTTAGGGCTTAATTCACATAACATGATTACGCAAATGCCTAACAAAGAGTTAAGGATTTATGTAGCACTGGGCAAACTACCTCAAAATCCTATGGCTTGGTTATTTAATTCTAAGGAAAGTTTCGCTGAAGTAGACCCGAGTTTTGCTGATGACAATGACCGTGCTGCCCACCATGCTCCAATCTCCTTGTTGTCGGAGAGGTTTAGTTTTAGAAGGTGAAAATTAGGAGATGAAAGAAGTGTTTTGGTTTAGAAATCTTAAAGTCCAAATATTTTTAATATTTTAATTAAAACAAATCTTAAAGTTGTTTAAACAGAACCGATTAAGATCCCACGGTTCCGTCATCCGGCACCATTATTTTCATCGAATTCACTTAGTCCGGATGAATTTGTTAAACTCAGCTGAATGAGTTCCACACTTTCATTTAGACCGTGGGAAATCCCATTAGCAATACGTGGGTTACATCATCCGAGGTATTCCCGATCATTCAACGAGACCTTTTAATTTAGTTGCAATTGTAGTTTTGTTGTTCTGTTTGTGATTAAATTTTAAGTTGTTTTATATTTTGGAATGTTGTGGCAGTGAATTTTATCTTGTGGTAACTTTTAATTTAGTTTTGGTTTCAGTTTTGTGGCTATCCTAAAGGTTTTGGTTTTCATGCAACAATCTTGTTTAACATGCAAGAAGAGTAAAGCGCAGTGTAGGTAAAGAAAATGCAATAAAGTAAATTGCAATAACATAAAAGCGTACCTGGAGGGTCTTCCTGTCATCCCAAGCTACACTTTAAAACACATATGAAAGCATTTAAATATTTCAACAAGTACCTAGATAATGACTAAAGGAAGGGTTTTGGTTGTCTACCAGAATCCTAATCCTATAGCTAGTCATTTCCTATGACGTCTACATTCTTTTGTGTTTTGTTAAGGATGATTTTCTTCATCAAAGAACAATTAAGTTCAGTTGTTCTTCTAAAACATCTCGTCATATTGAGAAAGTACTTAGAACGAGTCCTAAATATCTTTTCAATACTTCTGAGATTATTTTGAGTCCAAATGAATTTTATTATACTCGTGAATTAATTATCCTATGAGTGAAGTGAAATTTCACTTAGCGCTTCATTTAAGTGTTATGATAATCTAAAGCTTTCAGGGACAAGTTAATTTGTTAAAGATTTTAATGATTTGAAGTTAAAGGTTGGTGATTTACTTTAATGTGATTTAATTATGAAATTTTAATCAATGATTTTAAGTTTGGAATAATGTTTGATTCATTTAAGTTAAAATTTTTATAAATGATATCGATCTTTCATGTTAATTTAAATTTTAGATTTAACCTAGGTTAAAAGAGGTATTCAAATTATTATTTATTAAATTTTGACGATTCAATTAATTTAATTTTTTTACATTATGTTTTAATGTGAGTTGTCTTAAAATTATTTAAAATTTGTAATTTTTTGATGATTTTAAATTAGTTTCAAATATTTTAATTTACTTTTTAATCATTTAACATTTTAGGCTTTAATCAATTATTAAATTATTTAATGATGTAGGTTTTAAGAATTATTTACCTTTAATCATTTAATTATTAATTCCACTCATCCTCTTAAGTTTAAATATTATTAGGTGATTTATTTAGGGATTTTTAAACTAAAGAATCAATATCCTCTTAAGTTATATCCTCATTTCAATAATCCAATTTCAATTAATCTTCCAAAATTTAAATCACTCAATTAATTAAAGTTTCATTTTTGGGTTTATTAAAGTGATTAATGGGTTCCTACCCTTTGATTTCCTAAAGGTTCAATCATCTGAGAGAAAATTAAAATCAAATATTTTACCCTCATTTTGATTAAACCTAAATTTTTAATTAGGGGTTAAAATCTTTTAATTACCTTTATGCCCCTTTAAGCTTATTTATTTTATAACTCATTAAATTAAGCTTAAATGAACTTAAGATTTTTATGCCACTTCACTCACATGTCAATTAAGACATTATAGGAGATAATGTGATTTCTCTAAATTTAATTTATTTATATAATTATTTTTAATGGAAAATAAGGGTTTTCAAAGAAAATTCACCAACATGACCAAGATAAATTTTCTGTCATTCAGAAAATTATGGGATGTTTCTAATGACCAGAGGACCACTTGGACCAATTTTGGTGATTTATTCAATTATATTTTATTTAATATAATTATTTTAAGTTTTGGAATGTTAATTAATTATAAAATAAAATAAAAGTTGAAAAATGAATTTTATATTTTTCAAAAATCCCTCTGACCTCAAGAAAGTCAGAGAAAAAAATTTTATATTTTTATGAGTATTCTTTGATTTATTATAATTAATTTAGTGGAAAAGGCTAGAAAATATTTTTTTAATTCAAAAAATTGTTTTAAGGCTTTGAAATCAAATATCTTAACCTAGAGACTTTGGAAAAATATTTGATTGGTTCCTAAGTGATTAGGGGACCAAATATGACATTTTTATGATTTTTATTATTTTTATAATTTTTATTATTTTTTAATTATTAAAAATATTAAAATATGCTTAAAAATAAAAGCTTTTAGAAAATTCCAATTTTATTTTTCTTAGACTCCTTTGATACCAGAGAAGTCCCAAAATAAATTTGGTAAAGTTTTTAAATGTATTTTTTATGTTATGAATTTTTAGATTTTAATTTTGGTTATGTGACTTAATTAATCCATTTAGTGGGGTTAAACATTTCTAATTGACTTCAAACTTTTATGTGAGGGTCCCTTGATCCTAAAGATCAATGGAGAATTATTTTTAAATCATTTTAATGTGTGATTAAATCTAATAAATTAAAGTTCAATTTAGAGTGGTTAGGCGAATAAGGATTATTTTTAAGGAATTAAATCAAACCATAATTTTCCTAGGGTCCTCTGGTCCTAAGAAACTTCACCAAATTTTTTTGGAATTTTTTAAGTAACATGCTAATTTTTTTTTGAATTAAAATATCAAAAATAGTGACATAAACTTGAAAAATACATAACTTGTCATAGGGATGGCCTCTGACCTTGAAAAATTTAGGGAATGTTCCCAAGATCAGAGGCTTCAAAAGCCCTATGGTCTCATACCATGGTGAATGTCTATGCAAACGGAGAATTAAAATACTCAAATGAGTAAATAATTAATTAAAAACAAAATACTCATCAAAATAACTTGATTTCTTTTCCACATTATTCTCCTCTGTTCACTGAGCAAGAGGGTATTTTTCTTTTATTTTTATGATTTTTATATGCAAAGATATGAATTTTTGAAGTTTCTGGTATTTAATTAAATAAAAAATAACCTAATTTCCTACTTAAACCAGTCAGCGCCGCGTCAACCTCGGCGGCTCCGAAGCCCTATGTGTCGCTCTTCCATTCGACGTCGCCACCTGAGTCAGCAGCCACGAGTCCCGCTGTCCCGCTCCGTCTTCTGGTCCAACTTGATCTCCGCCGTTCAACCGATACACAATTGATTGGACGGCTCCTGGTCATCGTCTACGACTGGTGCGTCTAGTGAGCCGTCGACCTTCTAACCCTAAGATCTCTCTCGTTTCTCAACAGATTTTTGAGTTCTTATACTCTATGGATTCATCTTGAGGAGACGAACACATCCATATGGATAACATGCCATGAAATTAACATAAAGTAAATGGAGGATGACAGAAGCTCGGGAGGAAGGCAGAGTTCATACCTTGGTTCTGAGAGCTGAAGCCTCAATTAGAAATGCTCGGCACGTTCGTTGTAGTCCAAGGAGGCTAGGGATGAAGCCTGGAGCTATGATGAAATGCCTAGCCTTGACTTCCACCAGGCCCGATCACAAAGCTTGGAGGCTGGAACAACTGGGTGACTTGAAGAGGGGGCTTTCACTGGGGAACTCCTTCTCTACCTCTGGTGAAGGTGTGGGAAAAGTTAATTTGGATTTGGTGAAGTTTCAGAGGGTGTGTCCTGTTTCTGGCCTAATTTTCAGCTGAGAAATTGGACTCAGCTGGGGGATTCAGGGCGGGGAGAACGGTGGGGTTCTTCTTCTCTGAGGCTGGGAGAAGCTGCGGGAGTGATTTGGTGAGGTTTTGTTGAGAAAAAATTCAACACCGTTCAGCACCTTTCTCATGGCCGAGAAGAGGTGTTTAAATGCTCAGGGCCATTGGGCTGAGTTAGGGCTCAATTGGTGGGTGGATTCCACTGCTTAGGTGGAGGGCAGTGGAGCTTCATAGTTTGATTTGGCTGTGGTGGCCAATTGGGTGATTTTGGGTTTGTTTCACTTGGTGGTGGCTCTCAGTTTTGACCCCCTCAGGAGGAAAGGCTGGCCGGCAAGGACAAGGGAGCTGGCCATGGGTCAGGTCAACCAAGAAGTAGGGTTTAATGGTGATAAACCAAGCAAGGGGGGATTTTGGGTGAGGCAAAAGGTGGATTTGTCCATTTAAGGGAAGAGATCCCTTAAAATGGGGAACCCCTGGTCCATGGCTCACTTAGCTTAGGCTAGGTGGTTCTAGGGTGATTCCTAGGGTTTACTTAGTGGCTGTGGATAGGTTGGTTTAGCCACATTTGGTTCAATTTGGTTTGGTTTGGTCATGGGTTCAAATTGACTCATTTGGGTTTGGGTTGGGCTAACTTGAGTTTGTTCTTAATTTAGGCCCAAGTGTCTTGAGCAATTTTGAAGAGATTATTGCCATGAAGAAGTTTCATGAAGACATGGAGAGGTTTTGAGTTCAATTGGAAGGTCAATTTGCTGGATTTTGGTATTTTGGTTAATTTAGGCAGGGTTGAATCAATTTGGGCCCATGTTGGGTTAAGGTGGGGTTTAGACCCAATTGACAGTTTCAAATGGTCTAGGGGAATGTATTGAAGTGTTCCTAACATCAATTGGGAAGAAATTTTGGGGTTTGGCCAATCAATTTGGTAGGTTTAGGCCATGGGTTCCCTTTAGGCTAAAATGGGGGTATTTTTAGTTTTCAAATAGATTTAGGTTAAGCTTAGGCTTAAATTGGGGCAATTGAAAGTTGCATAGGTTTCATGGGAATGTTATGGGAAGTTTAGGACTGAATTTTGGGGAAAACAAGTTGGTATTAGGTTAATTGGGGGTTTTGGATTAATTAGGCAAAATTGGGGATTTTGGATTTCAAATGGAATTAAACTCAAATGTGAATCAAATTGGCTTGGATTTGGTTTATATTGTCAATTTTGATTAAAATAGTTAATTTTTGACCTAATGACCAATTTTTTACCAAGTAAACCAATCTCGATCCAAAAAGTCAACTTTGGTCAGGATGGTTAATCTTTGACCTAATGCCCAACTCATTGACCCAATAGGACATCTTTTAACCAAAAAGTTAACTTTGGTCAAAATGATCAATCCTTAACCCAATGATCAACTTATTGGCCTAATAGGTCAACATTTGACCAAAAATTCAATTTCAGTCAAAATAAAAAAAATTTGAATTAATGACCAATTATTGACCCAATAATCAATCTCTGACCAAATAGTCAACTTTAGTCAAAATGGTCAATCCTTGATCCAATGACAAACCCATAGACCCAATAGGTCAACTTTTTACCAAAAAGCCAATTTTTGTCAAAATAGTCAATTTTTGAACAAATGACCACCCATTGACCCATAGGGCAACTTTTGACTAAAAAGTCAACTTTGGTCAAAATGGACAATTTTTTACCCAATGACCAGCCCATTGACCCAATAGGTCATCTTTTAACCAAAAAAGTCATCTTTGGTAAAAACGGTCAGCTTCTTGATCCAATTACCAACACATTGGCCAAATATGTCAACTTTTGACCAAAAGTCAACTTTGGTCAAAATGGTCAATTTTTGACCCAATGACCTCCCCGTTGATCCAATGCGTTAACTTTTGACCAAAAATTCAATCTTGGTCAAAATAGTCAATTTTTGACCTAATGACCAATTAATGACTAAATAAGTCAATCTCTGACCAAAAAGTTAATTTATGTCAAAATAATCAATCCTTCACCCAATGACAAACACATTGACCCAACAGGATAACCTTTGACCAAAAAAGTCAATTTTGGTTAAAATAGTCAATTTTTGACCTAATGACCACTGTCGGCATATTTTTAGGTTATGTGTTGTATTTTAAAAAGGGGTCACCTACAGAAGTTGTCGGCGAATTTTTTTTTTAAATTTAATTTATATATATATATATATATATATAATTTAGAAAGTAGTATTTGATTTTGAATATAATTTTAAGATTGAAAATTTTAAGATATGAAATCAAACCGATCTTACATCCAGAATAGTTTATATAAACGAGCACCGCATCACAAACCGTATATCTATTCCGAAGAATAGACACACTGCTTGATGATGGGGCTCGGTTAAATTAACTAGAAGATTTGTGACACCAGTTTGGTCTGCGAACCAACTTTATAAGCTGACAAGTTCCCCTGCTTAATATAAAGGAATTAAATAGGGTTTATATTACCTGGGTTCTTAAAGTTCCATATAAGGGCATGCCCCTATAGTTAATTATATCCTAAATGTCCGAAAACACTTAAAAAAACTCTCGATAATGATCAGTGGTTTTGCTCTCAAGAATTTCAAAGTTTAAGGTTTTCAAAGGATTGAATTTTTGAGATTTCTATAGGAAACGGATCAAATTTCAAACAGTTAATTTCAAGAGTCCAAAGGAAGAGAAGTAGGAGAAGCTAAGGATCCAAGAAGAATCTTGGCAACTTCCCAAACTATCATATGATTTTGTTTCAATTTGAGAATTTATTTAATATTGTAATCCTACCAATTTTAATTAATTAGGACTTGTATTTGTATAATATAATCACACATGTAGCCTCGAAGACGTGAGGGTTGATGTCGTACCAAACAACTACCTCAGAATCCTAAGACCGGTTAGGACTTTAATTTGCATGACATGATCAAGCAAATGTCTAACGAAGAGTTGAGGATTTATGTTGTACTAAGCAAACTACCTTGAAGTCCTACGGCTTGGTTATTTAATTATAAGAAAATTTTGCTGAAGTAGACTCGAGTTTTGCTGATGACGATGTCATGCTGCCCACCATGCTCCAAGCTCTTTATTGTTGCAGAGGTTTAGTTTTAGAAGGTGAAAATCAGGAGATGAGAGAAGTGTTTTGGTTTAGAAATATTAAAGTCCAAATATTTTTAATATTTTAATTAAAACAAATCTTAAAGTTTGTTTAAACATAACTGATTAAGATCCCACGGTTCCGTCATCCTGGCGCCGTTATTTTCATCGAATTCACTTAGTCCAGATGAATTTACTAAACTCAACTGAATGAGTTCAACACTTTCATTTAGACTGTGGGAAATCTCGTTAGCAACACGTGGGTTACATCATTCGAGGTATTCCCGATCATTCAACGAGACGTTTTAATTTAGTTGCAATTGAAGTTTTGTGTTCTGTTTGTGATTAAATTTTGAGTTGTTTTATATTTTGGAATGTTATGGCTGTGAATTTTATCTTGTGGTGACTTTTAATTTATTTTTGGGTTTCAGTTTTGTGACTATCCTAAAGGTTTTAGTTTTCATGCAAGCATCTTATTCAAAATGCAAGAAAATTAAAGCACAGCTCATGTAAGTAAATTGCAATAAAGTAAATTGCAATAAAATAAAAGTGTACCTGGAGGGTCGTCCTGGCATCCCAAGATGCACTTAAAACACATATTAAGGCATTTAAATATTTATAACAAGTACCTAGGTAAAGCTAAGGGACAGGTTTTGGTTGTCTACCAAAATCCTAATCCTATTGCTAGTCAACTCCTATGACGTCTAGGTTCTTGTATTTTGTTTAAGGATGATTTTCTTCATTAAAGAACAATTAAATTCAATTGTTCTTCTAAAATATCTCATCATATTGAGAAAGTGCTTTGGACGAGTCTTAAACATCTTTTCAATATTTCCGAGATTATTTTGAGTCCAAGTAAATTTGATTGCACAGGTGAATTAATCATCCAAGAATTTAGTTAAGCTTTGTCTCTTGCTCAGTGAACTTGGGCATTTGATTACCTGATGAATGAAGTGACATCTCACTTAATACTCCATTTAAGTGTTATAATAATTAAAGCCTTTAGGGGCAAGTTGGTTTGTTGAGAATTTTAATCATTCTTAATTTGAAGTTTGAGTTAAAGGTTTAAAGTGATTTAGTTTAATTATGAGATTTTAATTAATAATTTTTAAGTTTGGAATAGTGTTCAAAGTATTTTTTGGTTTAAATCTTTATACTTTAAGTGATCTTAATATTTTAAATTTGTTTTACTTTTATTATTGAAAGATGTTAGCATATTATAATTTAAATTTGATTTAATTGAATTTAACTTAATTTAATTTAATTTAAATATTTTTTAATTTAATTTAATTGTTAAAATATTAATTTAATTTAATTTTTACTTAATTTAATTTAATTTAATTTAATTGTTAAACCACTTAACATTTTGAGCTTTCCTTTAATTTAAGAGTTATATTTTTAATTTTAATTTACTTAGTTCAGATTATCATTTTATTCTTAATTAAGAGTTAAATATTATTGAAGTGACTTATTTAGGGATTTTTTTTATTAAAGAATCAATATCCTCTCAAGTTATATCCCTATTTTTAATAATTCAAATTTTCATTAATCTTCCAAAATTTAAATTTTTTAAATAATTAAAGTTTCATTTTTAGTTTATTAAAAGTGATTAACGGGTTCCTGCCCCTCTAATTTCCCAAAGTTTCAATCATCCAAGAAAGATAAAATCAAATATTTTACCCTCCATTTTAATTAAACCAAAAATTTTAATAAAGGGGTTTAAATTCTTTAATTACCTTTATACCCTTTTAGGTTTGTTTATTTCATAACTCAATAAATTGAGTTCAAATGAATTTGAAATTTTTATGACACTTCACTCATATGTCAATTAAGACATTAGAGGAGAAAATGTGATTTTTCTGAATTTAATTTATTTATATAATTATTTTTAGTGAAAAATAAAGGATTTCAAGGAAAATTATGGGATGTTCCTAATTACTAGAGGACCACTTGGACTAATTTTGGTGATTTTTTTAATTATATTTTATTTATTATAATTATTTTGAGTTTTAGAGTGTTAATTATATATAAAATAAAATTGAAGTTGAAAAATGAATTTTATATTTTTCTTAAATCTCTCTAACCTCAAGGAGGTCAAAGAAACAAATTTTATAATTTTTTGATTTTTCTTTGATTTATTAGAATTAATTTAGAGAAAAGGTTGGAAAATACATTTTTTAATATTAAAAATTGTTTTAAGCATTTAAAATTCAATATCTTTACTATGAGACTTGGGAAAAATATTTGGTTTGTTCCTAAGTGATTAGGAGTCAAAATGTGACATTTTTATGATTTTTAATATTTTTGGGATTTTTATTATTTTTTAATTATTAAAATATTAAATATAACATTAAAAAAAATTTTAGAAAATTCCACTTTTAATTTTTATAGACTCCTCTGATATCAGAGAGCCCACAAAACCAGTTTGGTGAATTTTTGAAATGTATTTTTGGAGTTATGAATTTTTAAAGTTTAATTTTGATCATGTGGCTTAATAAATTCATTTAGTGGGGCTAATCATTTCCAATTGACTTCAAATTTTTATGCAATGTTCTCTGTATCCTAAAGATCAATGGAGAATTAATTTCAAGTTATTTTAATGTGTGGTTAACCTTAATAAATTAAAATTAAGTTTTGAGTAATTAGGTCAATTAGGGCTATTCTTAATGAGTTAACTCAAAATATAATTATCCTAGGGTTCCCTGGTCCTAAGAAACTTCTCCAAATTTTTCTAGAATTTATGAAACAATATGCTAATTATTGGAATTAAAATACCAAAAATAGTGACATAAACATGAAAAATACATAACTTTCCATAAAGATGGCCTCTGACTTTAAAAAATTCAGGGAATGTTCCCAAGATCAGAGGCTTCAAAAGCCCTATGGTCTCATGCCATGGTGAATTTTTTATGCAAATGGAGAATCAAAATACTGAAATGAGTAAGTAATTAATTAAAAACAAAATACTCATCAAAATAACTTGATTTCTTTTCCATATTATTCTCCTCTGTTCACTGAGCAAGAGGGTATTTTTAGTTTATTTTTATGATTTTTCTATACAAAGATATGGATTTTCTAAGTTCTGGGTATTTAAATAAATCAAAAAAATCCATATTTTTCTACTTATCCACGCGGTGTCAACTCATCCTCGATAGCTCCGAAAGCCCACGCGTCGCGCTCCCATTCGACACAGCCATCTGACTCAGCGCTCCAGGGGCTCGTGGTTCATGAAACGTCCTTCAATCAGGTACAATCTGGACCGTCCACTCGATGCACGCTTGATTGGACGGTGCCTGGTCATCGTCTACGACTGGTGTGCACCCGTGACCATCAACACTAAAACCCTAAGAACTCTCTCATTTCTCAACAGATTTTCGTGTTCTTATGATCTATGGATTCGTCTTGAAGAGAAGAACACATCCATATGGTTTAAATGCCATGAAATTAACTGAATTGAAATGGAGAATTACTAAAATCTCGGGAGGAAGGAATGATCCATACCTTTGCTCTGAGAAGTGTAGCTTCAATCAGAGAGTTGTGTCACCTTCGATTGCACCTAAGAAAGCTCCAGATGAAGTCTCTGGCTCTGGGAATTGCCTCGGTATAAAAGTGTCCACAGCCGATTTCAAAGCTTGGAGGCTAGAGCAACTGGGTGGCCTGGAGAGGGGACTTTCACTGAGGAACTCCTTCTCTTGGTCCTGTGCATGTGTGGGTGAGTTTAATTTGGATTTGGTGGAGTTTTCAGATATGTCCTGGTTTTGGACTGAGAATTGAGCTCCAATATTGAGCTCAATCAATGGGGTTTAGGGCAGGAGAGCAGTGGGGATCAATTGCTCTAGGTGAGGAGAAGGTCCTGAAGCAATTTTGGCAGAGTTTTGTTTAGGTCTGGTTCATCAACTTCTTTGGCTGAGAGGGTGATGGGTTTAAATAGACATGACTGGAAGGCCTCCCAGGGGGAGTCGAGGCTTAGAATCAACTGCTCTGGTCAAGGGAAGAACAACCATGGTGTCTAATTGGGTTGGGACAGCTCAGCAAGGAAGAATTGAACTTTTGAACCAAATGGGTGCTCTCGGACTTGTGTTTTCCGACGACTGTGGTGGCTGGCCGTCCAGGGTCAGGTCACCCTAAAGGTCAGGGAGGTCAAGGCTGGGGTTTAATGCAGTCAATTGGCCATGGACATGTGTAAAGGAGTTTAATTTAAATGGAATGAGAGAAGGCTCATTTTGGCTTGGTTTGGTTGAACTCATGTATTTGGGCTAGGTTCGCCCCCCCATGATCTGATTTGGGCTGAAGGGGATTAGTTGGGTCAGCTAGGAAGGGATGGTGAAGTCCCCATCCAAGGTGATGTGGCTAATTTTAGTTTAGAGTGTAGCATGGATGAGGTTAAAAATGTTTAATGAAGGTTTAAGAAAGAGCCCCCTCATCGTTCCATTAATGGCTTCGTGAGGTGTCAAAGCTCTCATGGCTTCATATGGCTTGTAAATGGCTTCATTTGGCTTGCTCATGGCTTGGGAAAAGTTTGAGTTATTTTAATATGAATGGGTTTTGGGATTTTTGATGAGTTTAAGGGAAATTGTCACGAGGCTTGATTTAGATTTATTTGATGATTGATTTAGAACTTAGGGATGATATCAATTAAAGGTATGATGAGAAGAATTTGTCATGTGGGCTTTGGAGCTAATTTTGAGCTTTTGGATTTGGTGAAAATGGGCTTTTAGGATGGTTTAAGAAAGCGGGCCTTTAAGTTTGAAAGAAAATTGGTGGATGGAAATTTTGTGAAGGATTGGGCCAAATAAATGTTGGGTTTAGTTTAGGGATATTTCATGAATATTTTAGAAAATGTTTGGTGTCATTTAGAGTGGAATTGGATTTAATTTGGGGTTTTTTGGTAAAGGGGCCAAAGTGGGTCAAATAGGGCTAACTTGGGGTAAGGTTGGGCTAAGGTTGGATTTGATGTAAAATTAATGTTGAGAAGTGCTTATGGGAGTGTCACAAAGAGTTTTCAACTTTGGTTGGGCTTTGATTTTGGGATTTTGGCCCATTTGGGTTAGGTTTGGGTTTAGGCCAAAAATGGAGATTTTGGTTTTGGGTTATGTTTGGGTGGAGTTTAGGTTCAAATTTGGGGTAAATCTTGTTAGTTTTTTTCTTGTGGGGATGTTAGGAAGGTTTTAGAGAAGATTTGGGGTTAATTGGAGTTGAATTGGGTTGGTATGGGCTAAGTTTAGGTCATGGGCCAAATTTGGGCTTTAGGCTTCAAATTGGAATTGATCCAAATGTCAATCAAATTGGGCTTGGATTTGGTGTAAATTGATATTGGGGATATTTAATTAAAGTTCAGAATTGAATTGGGTCAAAGTTGAGGTCCATTGGGTTGGTTTGGTGGGACATTGGGTCCACTTAGATTAAAAATAGGTCAAATTGGGGGTTTTGGTAAAAGTAGGGAAAATTGACAAAATTGGCTTATGGTGTAGTTGAAAAAAAAATGAAATAGTGAATATTTGGGATTTTTTGAAATTTTTTGGGAATTTTCTGAAGTTTTTAAATTTTTGGGTTAAAAAGGTATTTTGGGTATTTGGAGGGTATTGAGGGGTATTTTTTGGAATTTTTGGTATATTTGACCAAGGATGATAAATTTGAGTGACGGGCAATCTTTAGGATTGATTTTGTTAAATTTTGGATAATTTAGGCAATTTTGCAAATTTTGGGTAGTTTCAAGGACATTTGGTAGGTTTAGCGGGTGTAGGGCCCCGGGGTTCAAAAATTGAAATTTTGGGAAAATGAAGATTGATCAATTTTAAGTAGAATGGAATCACTTTAGTTGAGCCATGAAGCCATTTTAAGCTCATAAGAGCCATGAGAGGACTCATTTGAGGCATTCACCATGTTGTTCCTAACCCTCTTAGCCAAGGGCCTAGGGGTTAAGGTCCATCCATATGAATTACCTTCATGAGTCACGAAGTCAAGCTAGGCATGAATGGTTTTAGGATTGGAATGTGTGTGAAAGTGTAATGTGTGTGCAAGTCAACCCTCATCAGACCAGTCCACCCAGGGTAGTCCTAAGGCCAAAGAGTCCTATAGGGAACTCATCCTTTAAACCTTCACATTTGATCTTAACCCTCCAAGTGACTTGGGGGTTTACAATCAAACTTATGGGGTTTGCAAGGAGTTTAAGTGGTGTTTAAATTTCTAAGTGGTGGGTTCCATTTCTAGTCCTCTAAGATAGGCAAAGGGAATGCCTAAGGCTAGATCCTAAGTACTAAGGAGAGAGAAGAGAAAAGACCTCATCAACAATGAGGTCAACAAATGGACCCCCAATAGATGTGGTGTGCTAACCGAGCACACTGCACGTATTGGCGTTGACTGAAGAGATCAACTAAACCAACAAAAACATCTAAGCAACACACCTAGAATAGAGTAGAAACAAATTTCCGCTGGGGAGTATCGAGTATATCTCCAAGACTGGATATCCCTGAACTCTCGCTGGGGAAAAGAAAAGGAGGTGAATTCCAGATCATAAGATCTGAGGAAATTTGATTTAGATTTCATTTCATTTTCTATTTCAAGTTTTAATGTCGAGTTTGGATTTCGATTTGTTTCGAGTTTCAATTTCGGTTGAAGTTTAATTTAAAATCGATTCGAGAAAATTCTGAATATTAAATGAGAATTGGAACCTAGGTTCCAACCTCAAGATTTACAAAGAGAATTGGAATTTATGTTCCAGCCTCGAAAGAGAGAATTGAAATTTAGTATCAAACTCGGAATGAGAGTCAGAATTTGGTACCGACCTCGAAAGGAGAGAACCGAAATTTGGTACCAGTCTCGAAAGAGAGAATTGAAATTTAGTATCAATCTCGGAAGAGAGAGTCGGAATTTGGTACCGACCTCGAAAGGAGAGAACTGGAATTTAGTACCAGTCTCGAAAGAGAGAATTGAAATTTCGTATCGATCTCGGAAGATAGTCGGAATTTGGAACCGACCTCGAAAGGAGAGAACTTGAATTTGGTACCAGTCTCGAAAGAGAGAATTGAAATTTGGTATCTCGGAAAGAGAGTCGGAATTTGGTACCGACCTCGAAAGGAGAGAACTGGAATTTGGTACCAGTCTCGAAAGAGAGAATTGAAATTTGGTATCATTCTCAGAAAGAGAGTCGGAATTTGGTACCGACCTCAAAAGGAGAGAACTGGAATTTGTACCAGTCTCGAAAGAGAGAATTGAAATTTGGTATCAATCTTAGAAAGAGAGTCGGAATTTGGTACCGACCTTGAAAGGAGAGAACTTGAATTTGGTACCAGTCTCAAAAGAGAGAATTGAAATTTGGTATTAATCTCAGAAAGAGAGTCGGAATTTGGTACCGACCTCGAAAGGAGAAAACTGGAGTTTAGTACTAGTCTCGAAAGAGAGAATTGAAATTTGGTATCAATCTCAGAAAGAGAGTAGAAATTTGGTACCGACCTCGAAAGGAGAGAACTGAAATTTGGTATCAATCTCGATAGAGAGAATTGAAATTTGGTATCAATCTCGGAGGAGAGAGTCAGAATTTGGTACCAACCTCGAAAGGAGAGAACTGGAATTTAGTACCAGTCTCAAAGGTCTAAAGAGAAATGGAAACTGACTCTGATCTCAAAGATTTAATGAGAAATGGAAACTGGTTCCAATCTCGAAAGTTTAACTGTATGAAGAGGGACCGAATTCCATGCCATCAGAACTAAACCGAACAAAGTTTGTGGCTCTGTGTCAATAGAACTAGTCGATCCTCTAACACGCAGAGAAAAGATTTTAAAAAGAACTGGTAAGTGTACCAAGTTGAAAAGACTCGACCTGGTGACAAGTTGAGGAAAATATTTGAATTTCACAAGGGTTTCAAACAGATTGCGTTTTGAAGAATAATTGAAGAATTCAGATCGAAGGATTCAGATCGAAGGATTCAAATGAAAGGATTCAGATCAAAGGATTCAGATCGAAGGATTCAGATTGAGATTTAAATTCATTTCGTTCATTTTGGTGATCCAATTTCAAAAATATTTGGAGTTCGTGTCAGTTTAGAATTCGTTTCGACATTTAGATTCTTAAAAGAGTTCTCGTTTATTTTCTTTTTTTTCTCTTCTCTTTTCTTTTTTCTTTCTGTTGTTTTATGTTCATTTTGTTTTAATCTTCAAAAATTTTTAACTCAAGAAGGGAGGAAAGATTCAAGAGATTCAGTGAAAATCTGTGAAGGTTTGCTGAGTTTTGTAGGATGTTGGAATCGTAAAAGGTTTGATGTTTGGAATTTGGATTTCGGATTTCCCGCGGGAAAGAATCAGTTTAAAGAGGGTAAGAGGGTTTCTCGCATCTAACTCGAGGAGCTGATTAAAAAAAAGTAGTTTCCGTGAGAAAGGGTGTGGCTCCACGCCAACAGAACCTACGAGACCTCGTTGCTCCATGTTAATAGAACCAGCTGATCCTCTCTCACACGAATAAAATTGAAAGGGAATTGAGAATAGCCTTAGGATGATGAAGCTCAACTTGCTACCGAGTCAGGAGAAGAATTCAGATTTTTTATTTGTTTTTTGTCTTTTCTTGATTTTTTTTTTGATGATTTGATTTTCTTTTGATTTAAATTTTGGTTTTGATTTGAATTTTGTTTCACTTTGGTTTGAATTTCATTTTGATTTGTATACACATTTTTATTTTGTTTAATTTTTGTGAATTCATTATTTTTTGTTATTCATTTATTTGTTATTTCATTCATTAGAAAATTTATTATTGTTTATTTGTTGTGAAATTTTATTGTATTCTTTTATGTTTTATGAATTTTCTTTTGTTGTATATATTTTTTTATTTTAGGATTTGGACCCAATTAAAAGCATGTGCAGCATCTGTACTTCTTAGAACAAGACTGTCTTTGAAACATAACGATGTACAGTACTTCTTGAGGTATCGTCCACTGACTAAAGCCACGTTAAGAAAATAACCCACTCTTCAAGGTACTATCGAAATCATTATCATTTTTTTTTTCAAGTACCTAAAAGGAGGTGTTACTTATACAAACACCACAGCTGGAAATGTTATAACTTTGTAGCTCTGCCACAACGATCGTCGTTTCTTTGACATTGATTTGCAAGGATTGTCTAAGTTGTCATTGAGAAGTTGCTCTGACGCTCTTCAAATTGATGTTTCAATTGTATTTGTTGGGTACTGAAGTATATGACTTCGGGTTGAATTCCCATCAATTGCTAATAACAGAGCCCTCTCTTTAATTCTTTCTTTCTGGGCCTAAAGCAGATTCAAAATTTACGCTCATGTGATAGAAATATTTTTCGTTGTCCAAAGATATTTCTAAGTCAATTAATGACCGACCAAAAGACATAAAATCACTTGACTCACTTCAAAGCATAATATCAGAGGAAACTTCTTAAGGTAGTCTTTCAAGTTTTATTAATCGGGGGAGGATTAAGACACCAATTTTTTATTATATGCTTGCCTCAAGCTTCTTCTCAGGGAGCCTATTTGATTTCTCTCTTTTCTTTTTTTTTATTGAGCTTTTTGCTTCTTCTTTTTTTTCATTGAAGATTACTATATCTGGTAGAACACATGTTAAAGATTTTGAATGTCTGAATTGTGACACCAATTTTTGATTTTGTGCTCACCTCAAGCTTCTCCTCAGTTGGATCTTCACAAAGAAACATTTTCCTTATTTTTTTCTTTTTTTATTCTTTGCTCCTTCTATTTTCTGAGAATTACTGTATCTGGTAAGACATATTTCTGTTAAAGATTTTGAATGTCGAAACTCCTCGAATTAATAAATCTGAAATGTTTCTTAACATGAATCCTGGGATATTATAACTCATCCAAAAGTCTGGACCCAGTCATATGGCAGAGAATTAAAAAACCCTTGATATCCCAGATCAATTACTGGTATTTCAACCACACTGCTTCATTTCAAAATCTACTTAGGACCCAATCTGAATTCCTTAAAGTGAAGGACTCAGTCATTAGGGGATTAATTTCATTCTCCCCCGAAGTCATATTGTTATTAAAATGTTAACATTTTACCATATATCACCCCTTCTTGATTGTCTTTCTGCTGAACTTGGAACGTCCTCGAGAGTATTATTATTTTTATTTTTGCTGTGGTGGGAGGGCTAGGACCCACAATCCATCATCAAGTTATTGTCTCTTTTAACTGTTTTGTGGTGGGAGGGTCGAGACCCACTACCCATTATCCTTTTCATATCCATTTTGATTGTCAATCCATGACATTTGTACTTATTTGCAGTTTCGTCGCGGTATAGTCCTTCAGTGAATGTGTAGATCATCTTTTAAAGAACATTTAGAAGTTAATGACATCCTCTGTCTTGTAATTTTAGTGGTAATACTCAAGTTAACGCACTTGTCCTGTAAAGTAGGCATCCTCTAAAATTTATTCACGTGAATTTTTTTATCTCAAAATTTTGCATTTTGTTTTATTATTGTGTATTCGATGGGTTTTGAGAATTTTATTTTGAATTGAAATTTTAACAGAATTTTATTTTATTTATACTTTATTGGAAGATTGTTAGATTGAAGTTTCAGTTTGACCTGTTTGCAACAAGTAAAACACAAAGAGAAGTGAAGTATTGGACCCAGTCCGAGATTTAGAGGAGTTGACTATACTCGCTCAAGACAGAAATGAGCGAGGTATGCCAACGGAAAAATGGTAGCTTGCTCCACTAGGGATATAGACTAACTACAGATTTACGAAACTAAAACCATCTGATCAAAATGGAGAGAGGAACTAGTCCCCAGCCGAGTCACCAGAAGCTATCGACATATTTTTAAGGTTATGTGTTGTATTTTGAAAAGGGGTCTCCTACAGAAGTTGTCGGCAAAATTTTTTTTAGATTTAATTTAAATATATATATATATATATATATATATATATATATATAATTTAGAAAGTAGTATTTGATTTTGAAAATTTTAAGATATGAAATCAAACCGATCTCACATCCTGAATAATTTATATAAATGAGCACCGCATCACAAACCGTATATCTATTCTGAAGAACAGACACACTACTTGATGATGGGACTCTGTTAAATAAACTAGAAGATTTGTGACATCCGTTTGGTCTGCGAACCAACTTTATAAGCCGACAAGTTCTGCTGCTTAATATAAAGGAATTAAACAGGGTTTATATTACCTGGGTTCTTAAAGTTCCCTATAAGGGTAAGCCCCTCTAGTTAATTATATCCTAAATGTCCGAAAACACTTAAGAAAACTCTCGATAATGATCAGTGGTTTTGCTCTCAAGAATATCAAAGTTTAAGGTTTTCAAAGGATTGAATTTTGGAGATTTCAATAGGAAACAGATCAAATTTGGAACAGTTAATTTTAGGAGTCCAAACGAAGAGAAGTAGGAGAAGCTGAGGATCCAAGAAGAATCTTGGCAACTTCCCAAACTATCATATGATTTGGTTTCAATTTGAGAATTTATTTAACATTACAATCCTGCCAATTTTAATTAATTAAGACTTATATTTGTATGATATAATCACACAAGTAGCCTCGAAGATGTGAGGGTTTATGTCGTACCAAACAACTTCTTCGGAATCCTAAGACCGGTTAGGACTTAATTTGCATGACATGATCATGCAAATGCCTAACGAAGAGTTGAGGATTTATGTTGCACTATGAAAACTACCTCGAAGTCCTACGGCTTGGTTATTTAATTCTAAGAAAGTTTTGTTGAAGTAGACCCGAGTTTTGCTTATGACGATGTCGTGCTGCCCACCATGCTCCAAGCTCCTTATTGTTGCAGAGGTTTAGTTTTAGAAGGTGAAAATCAGGAGATGAGAGAGGTGAAAATCGGGAGATGAGAGAAGTGTTTTGGTTTAGAAATCTTAAAGTCCAAATATTTTTAATATTTTAATTAAAACAAATCTTAAAGTTTGTTTAAACAGAATCGATTAAGATCCAACGGTTCCGTCATCCCGGTACTGTTATTTTCATCGAATTCACTTAGTCCAGTTGAATTTTCTAAACTCAACTGAATGATTTCCAAACTTTCATTTAGACTGTGGGAAATCCCGTTAGCAACACGTGGGTTACATCATCCGAGGTATTCCCGATTATTTAACGAGACGTTTTAATTTAGTTGCAATTGTAGTTTTGTGTTCTATTTGTGATTAAATTTTGAGTTATTTTATATTTTGGAATGTTGTGGCGGTGAATTTTATCTTGTGGTGACTTTTAATTTAGTTTTGGGTTTCAGTTTTGTGACTATCCTAAAGGTTTTAGTTTTCATGCAACAATCTTGTTTAACATGCAAGAAAAGTAAAGTGCAGCGCATGTAAGTAAATTGCAATAAAGTAAATTGCAATAAAATAAAAGTGTACCTGGAGGGTCTTCCCGTCATCCTAAGCTGCACTTAAAACACATATTAAGGTATTTAAATATTTATAACAAGTACCTAGGTAAAGCTAAGGGACAGATTTTGGTTGCCTACCAAAATCCTAATCCTATTGCTAGTCAACTTCTATGACGTCTAGGTTCTTATATTTTGTTTAAGGATTCTTTTCTTCATCAAAGAACAGTTAAATTCAATTGTTCTTATAAAACATCTCATCATATTGAGAAAGTGCTTAGGACGAGTCCTAAACATCTTCTCAATATTTCCGAGATTATTTTGAGTCCAAGAAAATTTAATTGCACAGGTGAATTAATCATCCAAGAGTTTGTTAAGCTTTGCCTCTTGCTCAGTGAAATTGGGCATTTGATTACCTGATGAATGAAGTGACATCTCACATAATACTCCATTTAAGAGTTATAATAATTATAGCCTTTAGGGGCAAGTTAGTTTGATGAGAATTTTAGTCATTCTTAATTTGAAATTTGAGTTAAAGGTTTAATGTGATTTAGTTTAATTATAAGATTTTAATTAATAATTTTAAGTTTGGAATAGTGTTCAAGTTATTTTTTTGGTTTAAATCTTTATACTTTAAGTGATCTTAGAATTTTAAATTTGTTTTACTTTTATTATTGAATGATGTTAACTTAATATAATTTAAATTTGATTTAATTGAATTTAACTTAATTTAATTTAATTTAAATATTTTTTAATTTAACTTAATTTTTAAAATATTAATTTAATTTAATTTTTACTTAATTTAATTTAATTTAATTTAATTGTTAAACCACTTAACATTTTGAGCTTTTCTTTAATTTAAGAGTTATATTTTTAATTTTAATTTACTTAGTTTGGATTATCATTTTAATCTTAATTAAGAGTTAAGTATTATTGAAGTGACTTATTTAGTGATTTTTTTTATTAAAGAATCAATATCCTCTCATGTTATATCCCTATTTTTAATAATTCAAATTTTCATTAATCTTCCAAAATTTAAATTGTTTAAATAATTAAAGTTTCATTTTTAGTTTATTATAAGTGATTAATGGGTTCCTACCCCTTTAATTTCCAAAGGTTTCAATCAACCAAGAAAGATAAAATTAAATATTTTACCCTCCATTTTAATTAAACCTAAAATTTTAATAAAGGGGTTTAAATTCTTTAATTACCTTTATGCCCTTTTAGGCTTATTTATTTCATAACTCTCTAAATTGAGTTCAAATGAACTTGAAATTTTTATGTCACTTCACTCATATGTCAATTAAGACATTAGAGGAGAAAATGTGATTTTTTTTAAATTTAATTTATTTATATAATTATTTTTAGTGAAAAATAAGGGATTTCAAGGAAAATTCAACAACATGACCAAAGTAAGGTTTTTATCCTTAAGAAAATTACAGGATGTTCCTAATGACCAGAGGACCACTTGGACCAATTTTGGTGATTTTTTGAATAATATTTTATTTATTATAATTATTTTGAATTTTTGAGTGTTAATTAATTATAAAATTAAATTGAAGTTTAAAAATAGATTTTATATTTTTGTTAAATCTCTCTGACCTCCAGGAGTTCAAAGAAACAAATTTTACATTTTTTGATTTTTATTTGATTTATTAGAATTAATTTAGTGAAAAGGTTCGAAAATACATTTTTTAATATTAAAAATTGTTTTAAGCATTTAAAATTCAATATCTTTACTTTGAAACTTGAGAAAAATATTTGGCTTGTTCCTAAGTGATTAGGAGTCAAAATGTGACATTTTTATGATTTTTAATATTTTTGTGATTTTTATTATTTTTTAATTATTAAAATATTAAATATATCATTAAAAATGAAAAAATTTAGAAAATTCTAATTTTAATTTTTATAGACTCCCCTAATATCAAAGAGCCCACAAAACCAATTTGGTGCATTTTTGAAATGTATTTTAGGAGTTATGAATTTTTAAAGTTTAATTTTGATCATGTGGATTAATTAATTTATTTAATGGTGCTAATCATTTTCAATTGACTTCAAATTTTTATACAATTTTCTCTGTATCCTAAAGATCAATGGAGAATTAATTTCAAGTTATTTTAATGTGTGGTTAACCCTAATTAATTAAAATTAAGTTTGGAGTAATTAGGTCAATTAGGGCTACTCTTAATGAGTTAACTCAAAATACAATTATCTTAGGGTTCTCTGGTCCTAAGAAAGTTCCCCAAAATTTTCTAGAATTTATTAAGCAATATGCTAATTATTGGAATTAAAATACCAAAAACAGTGGCATAAACTTGAAAAATACATAACTTTGCATAGAGATGGCGTCTGACCTTGAAAATATCAGGGAATGTTCCCAAGATCAGAGGCTTCAAAAGCCCTATGGTCTCATGCCATGGTGAATTGTCTATGCAAATGGAGAATCAAAATACTGAAATGAGTAAATAATTAATTAAAAATAAAATACTCATCAAAATAACTTGATTTCTTTTCCACATTATTCTCCTCTGTTCACTGAGCAAGAGGGTATTTTTAGTTTATTTTTATGATTTTTCTACACAAAGATATGGATTTTCTAAGTTCTGGGTATTTAAATAAATCAAAAAAATCCATATTTTTCTACTTATCCACGCGGCGCCGACTCATCCCCGGCAGCTCTGAAAGCCTACGCGTTGTGCTCCCATTCGATGCCGCCATCTGACTCGGTGCTCCAGGGGCCCATGGTTCATGTAACGTTCTTCGATCTGGTGCAATCTGGACCGTCCACTCGATACACGCTCGATCGGATGACGCCTGGTCATCGTCTACGACTGGTGTGCACCCGTGACCGTCCACACTAAAACCCTAAGAACTCTCTCATTTCTCAATAGATTTCCATGTTCTTATGCTCTACGAATTAGTCTTGAAGAGACAAACACATCCATATGGTTTAATGCCATGAAATTAACTGAAATGAAATGGAGAATGATTGAAAGCTCGGGAGGAAGGAATGATCCATATCTTTGCTCTAAGAAGTGTAGCTTCAATCAGAGAGTTGTGTCACCTTCGATTGCACCCAAGAAAGCTCTAGATGAAGTCTCTGGCTCTGGGTTATTGTCTAGGTATGAAAGTGTCCATAGCCGATTTCAAAGCTTGGAGGCTAGAGCAACGAGGTGGCCTGGAGAGGGGGCTTTCACTGGGGAACTCCTTCTCTTGGTCCTGTGCAGGTGTGGGTGAGTTTAATTTGGATTTGGTGGAGCTTTCAGATATGTCCTGGTTTTGGACTAAAAATTGAGCTCCAAAATTGAGCTCAATCAATGGGGTTTAGGGCAGGAGAGCAGTGGGGATCAATTGCTCTAGGTGAGGGGAAGGTCCTGGAGCAATTTTGGCAGAGTTTTGTTTAGGTCTGGATCATCACCTTCTTTGGCCGAGAGGGTAGTGGGTTTAAATAGACATGGCTGGAGGGAATCCCAGGTGTAGTTGAGGCTTAGAATCAGTTGCTCTGGTCAATGGAAGAACAACCATGGTGTCTAATTGGGTTGGGACAGCTCAGCAAGGAAGAATTGAATTTTTGAACCAAATGGGTGCTCTCGGCCTGGTGTTTTCCGGTAACTGTGGTGGCTGGCTGGCCAGGGTCAGGTCACCCTCAAGGTTAGGGAGGTTAAGGCTAGGGTTTAGTGCATTCAATTGTCCATGGACATGTGTAAATTAGTTTGATTTAAGTGGAATGGGAGAAGGCCAATTTTGGCTTGGTTTGGTTCAACTCATATATTTAGGCTAGGTTCACCCCCCCATAATCTGATTTGGGCTGAAGGGAATCCGTTGGGTCAGCTAGGAAGGGGTGGTGAAGTCTCCATCTAAGGTCCTCATGGCTTCATATGGCTTGTAAATGGCTTCATTTGGCTTGCTCATGGCTTGGAAAAAGGTTGGCTTATTTTCATAGGAATGGGTTTTGGGATTTTTGATGAGTTTAAGGGAAATTTGCATGAGGCTTAATTTGGATTTATTTGATGATTGATTTAGAACTTAGGGATGATATCAATTAAAGGTATGATGAGAAGAAATTGTCATGTGGGCTTTAGAGCTAATTTTAGGCTTTTGGATTTGGTGAAAATGGGCTTTTAGGATGGTTTAAGAAAGTGGGCCTTTAAGTTTGAAAACAAATTGGTGGATGGAAATTTTGTGAAGGATTGGGCCAAAAAAATGTTGGGTTTAGTTCAGGGATGTGTCATGAATATTTTAGAAAAGGTTTGGTGTTATTTAGAGTGGAATTGGATTTAATTTGGGCTTTTTTGGTAAAGGGACAAAAGTGGGTCAAATTGGGCTAACTTAGGCTAAGGTTGGGCTTAGGTTGGATTTGATGTAAAATTAATATTGTGAAATGCTTATGCGAGTGTCACAAAGAGTTTTCAACTTTGGTTGGGCTTTGATTTTGGGATTTTGGCCCATTTGGGTTAGGATTGGGTTTAGGCCAAAAATGGAGATTTTAGTTTTGGGTTAGGTTTGGGTGGAGTTTAGGTTCAAGTTTGGGGTAAATATTGTTAGTGTTTTGCTTGTGGGGATGTTAGGAAGGTTTTAGAGAAGATTTGGGGTTAATTGAAGTTGAATTGGGTTAGTTTGGGCTAAGTTTAGGTCATGGGCCAAAATTGGGCTTTAGACTTCAAATTGAAATTGGATCCAAATGTCAATCAAATTGGGCTAGAACTTGATCTAAATTGATATTGGGGATATTGAATTGAATTTTAGAATTGAATTAGGTCAAAGTTGAGGTCAATTGGGTTGGTTTGGTGGGACATTGGGTCCACTTAGGTTAAAAATAGGTCAATTTGGTGGTTTTGGTGAAAGTGGGCTAAATTGACAAAATTGGCTTATGGTGTAGTTGAAAAAAATTAAATTGAGAATATTTGGGATTTTTTGGACTTTTTCGGGAATTTTCTGAATTTTTTGAAGTTTTGGGTTAAAAGGGTATTTTGGGTATTTGGAGGGTATCGAGGGGTATTTTAGGATTTTTTTGTATATTTGACCAAGGATGATCAATTGGAGTGGGAGGCAATCTTTAGGATTAAGTTTGAGGAGTTTTGGGTAATTTAGGCAATTTTGCAAATTTTGGGTAGTTTCAAGGACATTTCATAGGTTTAGCAGGTGTAGGGTCCCGGGGGTCAAAAATTGAAATTTTGGGAAAATGAAGATTGATCAAGTTTGAGTAGAATGCAATCACTTTGGTTGAGCCATGAAGCCATTTTAATCTCATAAGAGCCATGAGAGGACTCATTTGAGGCATTCACCATGTTGTTCCTAACCCTCTTAACCAAGGGTCTAGGGGTTAAGGTCCATCCATATGAATTACTTTCATGAGTCAGGAAGTCAAGCTAGGCATGAATGGTTTTAGGATTGGAATGTGTGTAAAAGTGTAATGTGTGTGCAAGTCAACGCTCACCAGACCAGTCCACCCAGGGTAGTCCTAAGGCCAAAGAGTCCTATAGGGAACTCATCCTTTAAACCTCCACATTTGATCTTAACCCTCCAAGTGACTTGGGGGTTTACAATCAAACTTATGGGGTTTGCAAGGAATTTAAGAGGTGTTTAGATTTCTAAGTGGTGGGTTCCAATTCTAGTCCTCTAAGATAGTCAAAGGGAAAGCTTAAGGCTAGATCCTAAGTACTAAGGAGAGAGAAGAGAAAGGACCTCATCAACAATGAGGTCAACAACCACCCATTAACCCAATGAGTCAACTTTTGACCAAAAAGTCAACTTTGATCAAATTGGTATGTATGTATGTATGTATATATATATATATATATATATATATATATACATACAAATTTATATAATATTATTTTTTTATTTTAAATATTTAAGTATAGTATATTATTTTTAAATATAATTTAAATATAAAAATATTTGATAATTAAATAAATTATAAATAAAATATAAATATATGTATATATATAAATAAATAAATAAATAATATATACATATGAATATATATAATAATATTTTTTTTATTTTAAATGTTTTAAGTGTAGTATATTATTTATAAATATAATTTAATTATAAAAATATTTAATAATTAAATAAATTATAAATAAAAATATTGGGTCAATGTGTTTATCATTGGGTCAAGGATTGACTATTTTGACCATAGTACACTTTTTGGTTAGAGATTAACTTTTTGGGTCAATAATTGGTCATTAATTAAAAAATTGACTATTTTAACCAAAATTGGCTTTTTGGTCAAAAGTTGACATATTGGTCAATGGGTTTGTCATTAGATTAAGGATTGACCATTTTGACCAAAGTTAACTTTTTGGTCACAGATTGACTTCTTGGGTCATTAATTCAAAAATTTTTTATTTTGACCAAAATTAACTTTTTGGTCAAATGTTGACCTATTAGGCCAATGGGTTGGTCATTGGGTCAAAGATTGACCATTTTGATTAAAGTTGACTTTTTGGTCAAAAAATGCTCTATTGGGTCAATGGGTTGAGCATTAGGTCAAAGATTAACCATTTTGACTAAAGTTGACTTTTTGGTCAAAGATTGGTTTACTGGGTAAAAAATTGGTCATTATGTCAAAAATTGACTGTTAATCAAAAGTTGACCTATTGGGTCAATGAGTTGGTCATTGGGTTAAGGATTGACTATATTGACCAAAGTTGTCTTTTGGTCAAAATTTGATCTATTTTGGTCAATGAGGCTGTTAGTAGGTCAAAAATTGATAATTTTGAGCAAAATTGACTTTTTTGTCAAAAGTTGACCTATTGGGTTAATAGGTTGGTCATTGGGTCAAGGATTAACCATTTTGGCCAAAGTTGACTTTTTAGTAAAAAGCTAAGAAATTGGGTCAATTGGTTGGTCATTAGATGAAGGATTGAACATTTTCACCAAAGTTGACATTTAGGTCATTGTGTCAGAAATTGACCATTTTGACCAAATTTGACTTTTGGTCAAAAGTTGACCTTTTGGGTCAATGAGGTGGTCATTAGGTCGAAAATTGACTTTTTTTTCAAAAGTTGACCTAATGGGTCAATAATTAGTAATTATGTCAAAATTTACTATTTTGACCAAAATTGACTTTTTAGTCAAAAGTCGATCTATTGGGTCAGTGGGTTGGTTATTGGGTCAAGGATTGGCAATTATGACTAAAGTTGACTTTTTGGTCAAAGATTTATTTATTAGGTTAATAATTGGTCATTAGGTCAAAAATTGTCTATTTTGACCAAAAAGCTGACTTTTTGTCAAAATTTGACCAATTTGGCCAGGGGTTGGTCATTCGATCAAAAATTGACCATTTTGACCAAAGTTGACTTTTTGGTCAAAAGTTGACCTATTTGGTTAATGGGGGGTCATTAGGTTAAAATTTGACTATTTTGACCAAAATTGACTTTTTTGGTTAAAAGTTGACATATTGGGTCAATGGGTTGGTTATTGGGTCAAGATATAACCATTTTGACTAAAGTTGACTTTTTGGTCAAAAGTTAACCTATTGGGTCAATGGGTTGGTCATTGGGTCGGAAATTGACCATTTTAACTAAAGTTGACTTTTTGGTCAAAAGTTCACCTATTGGGTCAATGGGTTTGTCATTGGGTCAAAGATTGACCATTTTGATCAAAGTTGACTTTTTGGTCAGAGATTGACTTATTGGGTCAATTATTGGTCATTTGGTCAAAAATTGACTATTTTGACCAAAATTGGATTTTGTCAAAAGTTAACCCTTTGGGTCAATGGGGTGGTCAATGGATTAGGAATTGTCCATTTTGACCAAAGATGACTTTTTGTCAAAAGTTGACCTACTGGGTCAATGGGTTGGCCATTGGGTCAATGGGTTGGCCATTGGGTCAAGGATAGACTATTTTGACCAAAGTTGACTTTTTGGTCACAGATTGGCATACTGGGTTAATAATTGGTCATTAGGTCAAAAATTGACTATTTTGTTTAAAATTGATTTTTTGGTCAAACATTGACCTATTGGGTCAATGTGTTAATCATTGGGTCAAAAATTGATCATTTTGACCAAAGTTGACTTTTTGGTCAAAAGTTTACCTATTGGGTCGACGGGTTGATCAATGGGTCAAAGATTGATCATTTTGACCATAGTTGACTTTTTGGTCAGATATTGACTTATTGGGTCTAAAATTGGTCATTAGG
>CM040432.1:71239929-71342429 GCA_022702705.1 Papilionanthe hookeriana x Papilionanthe teres | reverse complement strand
TAATTTTTGATCTAATCACCAATTATTCACTTAATAAGTTAATCTCTGACCGAAAAGTCAACTTTGGTCAAAATATTCAAACCTTAACCCAATGACAAACCCATTGACCAAATAGGTCAACTTTTGACCAAAAAGTTAATTTAGGTAACAATAGTCAATTATTGACTGAATGACCACCAATTGACCCAATAAGTCAAGTTTTGACCAAAAAGTCAACATTTGTCAAATGAAAAGTCAACTTTTGACCAAAATATGTTAACTTTTGACCAAAAAAGTTAATTTTAGTCAAAATGGTCAACTTCTGACATAATGACCTCTCCGTTGACCCAATGGCTCAACTTTTGACCAAAAAATTAATTTCGGTCAAAATAATTAATTTTTGACCTAATGATCAAAATAGTCAATTTTCTGAATTAATGACCAATTATTGACCCAATAAGTCAATCTCTGACCAAAAAGTCAACTTTGGAAAAAATGGTCAATGATTCACCCAATGACAAACCCATTGCCAAATAAGTTAAATTTTGACCAAAAAGTCAATTTTGGTCAAAATAGTCAATTTTTTACTTAATGACCACCCATTGACCAAATAGGTCAACTTTTGACCAAAAAATCAACTTTGGTTAAAATGGTTAATTTTTGACCCGATGATCAACTCATTGACTAAATTGGTCAAATTTTGACCGAAAAGTCAACTTCTTAGGTCAAAATACCCAATATGTAACTCTCTGACCAAAAAGTGAACTTTGGTCATAATTATCAATCCTTTACCCAATGAAAAACCCATTGACCCAACATGTCAACCTTTGAACAAAAAGATAACTTTGGTCAAATTGGTGACCCAATAACCAACCCACCGACCCAATAGATCGACTTTTGTCCCAAAAGTTAATTTTGGTCAAAATAGTAAATTTTTTACATAATTGCCAATTATTGACCCAATAGGTCAACTTTTGAACAAAAAAGTCAATTTTGGTCAAAATTGACAATTTTTGACCTAATGACCACCCGTTGACCCAAAAGGTCAACTTTTGACCAAAAAAGTCAAATTAGGTCAAAATGGTCAATTTCTGACATAATGACCTAAATGTCAACTTTAGTGAAAATGGTCAATCCTTCATCCAATGACCAACCCATTGAACCAATTTGTTAACTTTTGACTAAAAAGTTAACTTTGGCCAAAATAGTTAATCCTTGACCCAATGACCAACCTATTGACCCAATAGGTCAACTTTTGACCAAAAAGTCAATTTTGCTCAAAATTGTCAATTTTTGACCTACTGGCCGCCTCTTTGACCTATAGAGGTCAAATTTTGACCAAAAGACAACTTTGGTCAAAATTGTCAAACCATAACCCAATGACCAACCCATTGACCCAATATGTCAACTTGGACCAAAAAGTCAATTTTGATTATAATAGTCAATTTTTGACCAATTGAACAATTTTTGACTTAATAAACCAATCTCTATCCAAAAAGTCAACTTTGGTCAAGATGGTTTATCTTTGACCTAATGCCCAACTCATTGACCCAATAGGACATCTTTTGACCAAAAAGTCAACTTTGGTTAAAATGATCAATCCTTGACCCAATGATCAACCCATTAGCCTAGTAGGTCAACATTTGACCAAAAAGTCATCTTTGGTAAAAAATGGTCAACTTCTTGATCCAATTACCAACACATTGGCCAAATATGTCAACTTTTGACCAAAAAGTTAACTTTGGTCAAAATGGTCAATTTCTGACCCAATGACCACCCTGTTGACCTAATGGGTTAACTTTTGACCAAAAATTCAATCTTTGTCAAAATAGTCAATTTTTTACACAATAACCAATTAATGACCAAATAAGTCAATCTCTGACAAAAAAGTTAATTTTTGTCAAAATAATCAATCCATCACCCAATGACAAACACAATGACCCAACATGACAACTTTTGACAAAAAAGTCAATTTTGGTCAAAATAGTCAATTTTTTACCTAATGACCACCCATTAACACAATAGTTCAACTTTTGACCAAAAAGTCAACTTTGGTCAAAATGGTTATTTTTTAACCAAATGACCTACCCGTTGACCCAATATATCAAATTTTAACTAAAAAGTTTTCTTCACTCAAAATGCTCAAATCTTGACCCAATTACCAACTCATTGACCAAATAGGTCAATTTTTTACTAAAAAGTCAACTTTGGTCAAGATGGTCAATTTCTGACCCAATGCCACCCCGTTGACCCAATGGGTAAACTTTTGATAAAAAATTTAATTTTGGTCAAAATAATCAATTTTTGACCTAATGATCAATTTTAGACTCAATAAGTTAATATCTGACCAAAAAGTCAACTGTGGTAAAAATGATCAATCCTTGACCCAATGACCAACCCATTGACCCAATAGGTCAACTTTTGATCAAAAAGTCAACTTTGGTTAAAATGATCAATTTTTGACCCAACGACCAACACATTGACCCAGTCGGTCAATCTTTGACCAAAAATCAAATTTGGTCAAACTAGTCAATTATTGACCTAATGACCAATTATTAACCTAGTAAGCCAATCTCTGACCAAAAAGTCAACTTTGGTCAAAATGGTCTATCCTTGACCCAATGACCAACCAATTGACCTAGTAGGTCAAATTTAGACAAAAAGTCATCTTGAGTCAAAATGGTCAATTCCTGATCCAATGACCATCCTGTTGACCCAATGGGTTAACTTTTGACAAAAATTCAATTTTTGTCAAAGTAGTCAATTTTTGACCAAATGACCAATAATTGACCCACTAAGCCAATTTCTGACCAAAAAGTCAACTTTGGTCAAAATGGTCAATCTTTGACCCAGTGACAAACCCATTGACCTAATAGGTGAACTTTTGACCAAAAAGTCAACCTTGGTCAAAATGGTCAAACCTTGACCCAATAACCAACTCATTGACCCAATATGTCAACCTTTGACCAAAAAGTCAATTTTGGTCAAAATAGTCAAATTTTGACCTAATGACCCCCCATTAACTAAATAGGTCAACTTTTGACCAAAAAGTCAACTTTGGTCAAAATGGTCAATTTTTTACCCAATGACCAACCCGCTGGCCAAATTGGTCAAATTTTGACCAAAAAGTCAACTTTTTGGTGAAAATAAATAATTTTTGACCTATTGACCAATTATTAACCCAATAAGTAAATTTTTGACCAAAAAGTCAACTTTGGTCATAATTGTCAATCCTTTACCCAATAACTAATCCACTGACCTAATAGATCGACTTTTAAATTAAAAGTCAATTTTGGTCAAAATAGTAAATTTTTGACATAATTACTAATTATTAACCCATTAGGTCAACTTTTGAACAAAAAAGTCAATTTTGGTCAAAATTGTCAATTTTTGACCTAATGACCACCTCATTGTCCCAAAAGGTCAACTTTTGACTAAAAGTCAAATTTTGTCAAAATGATCAATTTCTGACACAATGACCTAAATGTCAACTTTGGTGAAAATGTTCAATCCTTCATCCAATGACCAACAAATTGATCCAATTTGTTAACTTTTGACTAAAAAGTCAACTTTAGCCAAAATGGTTAATCCTTGACTCAATGACAATCCTATTGACCTAATAGATCAACTTTTGACCAAAAAAGTCAATTTTCTTAAAATTGTCAATTTTTGACCTACTGACCGCCTCATTAACGTAAATAGGTCAAATTTTGACAAAAAGACAACTTTGGTTAAAATAGTCAATCCTTAACCCAATGACCAACTCATTGACCCAATAGGTCAACTTTTGACCAAAAAGTTAATTTTAATTAAAATAGTTAATTTTTGACTTAATGACCAATTTTTGACTCAGTAAACTAATCTCTGACAAAAAAGTCAACTTTGGCCAAGATGGTTAATCTTTGACCTAATGCCTAACCCATTGACCCAATAAGTCAACTTTTGACCAAAATGTCAACTTTAGTCATAATGGTCAATCCTTGACACAATGACCGACCCATTGGCTTAATAGGTCAACATTTAACCAAAAAGTCAATTATGGTTAAAATAAACAATTTTTGAATTAACGACTCAATAAGTCAATCTCTGACCAAAAAGTTAACTTTGGTCAAAATGGTCAATCCTTGATCCAATGACAAACTCATTGACCCAATAGGTCAACTTTTCACCAAAAAGCAAATTTTGATCAAAATAATCAATTTTTAAATTAATGACCAAAAATAATTTAATAGTTAAAAAAATAATATTATACAAATTTATATATAAATATATATAAATATATATATTTATAAATATATATATATATATCATTTTTTTAACAATTAAATAATTTTATAATTAAATTATATTTATTAATAATATATTTTACTTAAAATATTTAAAATAAAATAATAATATTAAATAAATTTTATTATATATATTAATATATATTTATGTACTTCTATATATATATTTTTTATAATTTTTTTATTTATTAAATATTTTTATAATTAAATTATAATTATAAATAATATACTATACTTAAAATATTTAAAATAAAAAAATAATACTAAATAAATTTTTTTATATATATGAATATATATTTATGTACCTCTATATATGTTTATATTTATATATAAAGATATAAATTTATTAATTTATAATTTTTTTAACTATTAAATATTTTTATGATTAAATTATATTTTTATATAATATACTTATACTTAAAATATTAAAAAAAATAATCTTAAAAAAATATATATATCTATATATATATATATATTTATATATACCTATATATTTTTTTATTTATAATTTATTTAATTGATATATATTTTTATAATTAAATTATATTTATAAATAATATATTATACTTAAAATAGTTCAAACAAAAAAATAATATTAAATAAATTTATATATATAGATATATGTATATATATATATATATATATATATATATAATTATAATTATAATTTATTTAATTATTAAATCTTTTTATAAATAAATTTTATTTATAAATAATACACTTTACTAAAAATATTTAAATTAAAAAAATAATATTATATATATATATATATTTTTTTTTTTTACCAAAAAACCAAAAATATTATTTAAGAAACTGTCTTACATCTAACATGTGGGATTGCAATTAAATCCCCATGTAAAAGAGAACTAAATAAAGGAAAGGAAGAGTAATTGGCACTATAAATAACATCATGAGAAGAAGAAGCCTTGGTTGCTAGCCAATTAGCGAGGTTGATTTCCCTCCCTATAAGTATGACTCCATAGAATTGTGATAGATGAGGAGAGAAGGTTAATTTTGTTCAGCCAAATCGAAGAAACCAAGGCACATCAACTTGAGACAATATGATTTGCAATAAATACGGAGAATCCATTTCCAAGTGAATAAAATGATGATGTTGCATAATAAGCAATTTTTAAACCCCAAAAGGCAACAATTGCTTCGCCTTCCAAAGCATTAAATGCAATAATAGGTCGTTGAGAAAAACCATATACAATGTCCTTTATAATTTACGCATAGACCTCCAATACCAGCTGAAGAAGTTTTGAAGCTTCCATCAATATTAATTTTAAGCCGAGGATTCTTAGGTGGTCTCCATATAACAAGCATAACTTTGTTTTTGATGCCTTGAGTTGAAGAAAGAACAGAATTCGAATCTTACTAAGAAAAGTAATACAATTTCGATGACAAGATCAAAAGAGAACACCTTATTATTGAAAATTAAATCATTCCCGGCTAACCATAAAAACCAAAAAATCACAAAAGGGATGAAATAATAAGGAGAAGTTTTCCAATTTGCCCAAGCAAGCCTTAATAGAATTCCAAGGAGATAACCGAGTTTGCAATCCCATAACAGCCTAATACACCTTTCCATACCTCTTGTGCCCGAGTTGCAATGTAAAAAGATATGCCCAATGGTCTCTTCATCACAATGACACAAATGACACCTGGATGGACCTCTAAGTCCTTTAAGTTTAAGAATATCATCAGTTGGCAGCATCTCTTTAAACAATTTCCAACAAAAAAAGGACATAGAAGGTGTGATGTAATTATTCCAAAGTTTAGCACTCCAGTCATTTTTTTGCCAATTAAAACAGGTTTGATAAATGAATTTAGATAAACTATGATTATGAGGCTTTTTGACAATCAATCTATCTTTTTTTCCAATATGAAAAGGAGTACTTAAGATCATATTATGAAAATCTGCAGGGACATATTCTTGAAATTTATGCAAATTCCAAATACCATCACTCCAACAGTCAGCAATGTGTCGAATAGGAAAATTAGGATTAAAATGTGCTTCAAAGGACTCATTAAACAACCAATTATCAAACCAGAAGCTAATTTGACCATTACCTATTTCCCATATGAACATCTTTTCAGCATGGAATCTAACTTTAAGTAGCTCCTTCCAGTTTTTAGAATCTCCAGGTTTAAGGCCGACTTGAGAAGGATGATTGTTAAGACAATATTTAGCATGCATAAATTTTGCCCACAATGACTTTTGTGCTCGAAGTTAATCCATTGCTTGCGGTAGAATGTAAAGCTGAGATGCTGAAAGCTTTTAAAACCTAAGCCACCACAATCAAGAGGCTTACATAACTTCTCCCAATTGGTCCAATGCATTTGCTTATGTTGTCCTTCCCAAACAAATTTATTAAACATAATAGAAAGCATTTTCTGTGTACTCTTCTTCATTTTTATCATCTGCATTATATAAAGAGGAAATGCAGTTAACACACTCCTTAAAAGTGTTATTCTTCCACCATTGGATAGAAAAGAGTTGGACCAACAATTAAGTTGAGAAGATATTTTAGCAATGATATCATCATAGTGAGAAAGTTTCCTTCTTCCTTTGATTAGAGGGAAACCCAAATACTTTAGAGGATATTGAGTTTCTCTATAGTTAGTGAAATCCGAAATCCACTTTTTCATTTGGGCAGTAATTCTAGAACTTGTAAGAAATTGGCATTTAGCTTTGTTAAAAACCATTCCAGAAATTTCTTCAAAATCGGACAAAACTTTCATGAGACATTTAATAGATTGTTTACCTCCATTAGAGAAAACTATTACATCATCGAGCATAGGCTAAATGGCTGACTAAATGAGTAGATCTATGTTGATATTGAGTGTACTTGATGAGTAAACCGCATATGATTCAGCATTCGTGAAAGATAATCAAAAACAAGGATGAAAATATAAGGTGACGAGTGGATCTCCCCGTCTAATGCCCCTTCCAGATTTAAAGAATCCATGGCTAAAACCATTTATAAGCACACTATAATAATTATTGTTTAACCATCTATAAATGAGATTACGAAGTTAGAGTTGAATCCTCTATCTGCAAGAACATTAAGAATAAAAGTCCAACTGATGGAATCAAAAGCCTTAGCAATATCCAATTTAAAAACAATATTTGATCCTCTGCAGCATTTATCAATGTCATTTATCAGTTCTTGTGCTAAAAGAACATTATCACATATGTATCTTCCCTTTATAAAAGCACTTTGATTTTCAGAAATGAGATTCTCCAATAAAGGCTGTAACCGTGCAACTAAAACTTTACTTATGATTTTGGAGAAGGTGGAAGATAGGCTAATGGGTCTGAAATCCTGCCAGTTGGACTTTCTTTTATCCTTAGGGATTAAAACAATAGTATTGGAAGCAAAATACTTAGGGAGATCATTTCCCAGAAAATAACTTTGTATTGCCAAGACCACATCAGATTTGATAATCAACCAATTTTTTTTATAAAAGTCAGCTGTAAATCCATCTGGCCCAGCTGTCTTACTTCCATCAATTGTTTTAAGAGCCTCAAAAACTTCATTAGCATCAGGAGGTTGAACCAAATAATCCATATTAATATTACCGAAATCGGATCTTATAAGATTAGGAGAATAAGCAGCAGAGTTCACGAGTCGATAAGAGAATTATTTGGAAAAATAAGCAATAGCATCATTAGCAATATCCATAGAGTTAAATAACCATGTATTATCAGCAGATTTGATCTTCAATATCACATTAACAGATCTTTTAAACTTAATGGCAGCATGAAAAAATTTTGAGTTTCGTCTCCATGCTTAAACCAATTGATGACTGCTTTTTGTCGAAGGAAGAGTTCTTCATTCATAATAGCCGAGTTTAATCTACTATATGCTTCATTTAGATTATAATCAGAATCTAAACCATCCTCAACCAGCTTTTCTAAATCGGTTACCTTAGCTTCAGCTTTCAGTAACTTTCGATGCACATTTCCAAAAACAGCTCTATTCCAATGTTTCAGCTTACTAGCAATCCTTTTGTGTAATTGCCAAAGCTTAGAAAGAGGATCGAATAAAATATTTGCAAAGGAGCTTTCCAATTATCAGCAATTAATTGATTATAATCCGGATGAGAAGACCATACATTAAGGTATCTAAAAACTAAATTCTTAACGAGTTGGAGAAAGAGCACATGTAATCGAGAAAGGAGAGTGATCGAGTTTAGCCTTGCAAGGTGTTTAACTTTAGTAATAGGGAACATGTTCAACCAAAGTTGATTAACCAGAACTCTATCAATTCTTTCATAAATATTACCTCTCCTCCATGTAAAAGGAGATCCTTCAAATCCAATATCAAAAAGGTTAGCTGAAGTAATATTATTAGTGAAGTTCAGCATTGCATTTAGATTAGGATTTCTCCCACCCTTTTTCTCACTAGGATGTGCAATGGAATTGAAATCTCCACCAACAATCCAGCCATCAGTCATTGAACTACTAATATGATGTAAAATATTCCATAAAACAATTCTATCAGCATTCAGAGTAGCAGCATATATAAAGGAAGCAAAGCCATTGAAGCTGATCCAATTCGAAGTGAAAATGCAACAACCGATAGTGATTAAACAAGATATTAATTTTCAGCTCTTTTCTATATAGTAACCAAATTTTATTGGAACAATTAGCTAGAAAAGTATAACCGGGAAATTTTTTAGTGAATCTATCAAAGTTAGATTTCACCAAAGGCTCTAGAATGACAATAATCCAAAAATGTTGAATCCTGTTTAAATTTAGAAGTCTATTAAGGGAGCCGGGATCAGCCCACCCCCTAATATTCCAGAGCATAAGAATTTAATCATTAATAATATTTTTTCCTCCTCTAGTCATCCTAGAAGAAGAATTTGTCATTGCAGGATTATGAATAATGTTGCTTTCGGAGAGATTCTTTAACTCCAGGTGATTTCTTCTTTCTTGCTTTTTGAATCATCCAATCATTACTAATTTCATTACTAATGGTCAGTTATACCTGCTGATATTTCAGTAACCAACTGAGTTGGTTGTTGAAATACAGGATAATTAGTAGGCTTAGGATGAACCTCAATAGATTGATAATGAGTAAGAGGATCCTCTTGCAGAGATTCATTAGTAATTGGAGCTTCTGTAATTGTGAGACCATGATCAGCAGAAGAAATAGATGATTTGACAGTATGTCCAATAATTTCTCCAATCACATTAACAGTAATTCCAGAGACCTGAACAGGTTTAGCAACAATAGGCTCATCAACAGATTCAATAATAAACTCGATAGCGAGAATTGATTGTTTGATCAACAATAGGCTCATCAACGGATTCGACGAGTAGATTCCTTAGCAATAATAGAAATTGGATCAGCAGGTTCAGCAACAGGTTCAGCATCAGAAGCAATAATAACAGGCTCAACAACAGGATTAATTATTTGAACATCAGGCTCCTTAATAGTTAATTGTGACTCTTCTCCAGGAGAAACAGTGATAATAGATTTAACAGAATTAATAGCAGTTTGCAATTCCTTCTCAGCCACAATAACAGTCTGATTTGATAATTTAGGATCTTTAATCCTATTTGTCTTCAAGTGAGGATGCAGCCTAAAACAATTACCATTGGAATGTCCAAACATTTTACAATGGTGGCAGTAATAAGGCTTATTCTCCATTATGACATTTTGCCAATATCCATTATGAGGTGTACCAATCCAAATTTCTTCAACATCAGCAAGAGATACATCTCTTTCTACAAGAATCCTTGCCACAGAAGGCCTAGTGAGTTGAAAGGTAGGCATATCCAGCTTCAATGGTCTTCCTAAGGCAGTTCCAATAGCATATAAAATTTGATGATTAAATAGATGAAGCTTCAGATTAGGTAATTTATACCAAATAGGAATGACAGGTGGTTCTTGATGGGGATCAAAAGAAGGAGACCATTTTAGAAGTTTCATAGGAATTCCATCAATCAAAACGAATTTTTGGAGAATAAGTTAGCATAATCCACTTCTTTAGAAAGTTGGATCATAATATGCCTTCCATCAAAGAGTCCAACCTTCCAAGAACCCAATAATCTAAAATTCTCAAAGCACTTTCGTATGACTTCCATTTTAGGATGACCAAGTTGAAATTTACCAATTAAAGTAAATTTATGAACATCCACAAGTGAAGAGATTTCATGATCTGAAAGAATTAAGGCGAGCTTACCTCCCTTCTTCTCAATCTTTTTAATAAATTGGCAATCACCCTTACCATTAGCGAGCATCATGATAAACCGTGGAAAAACCAGTTTATCGGAGGAAGTCGAAGAATCAAGACCAGTCACTTCAGCAAAAGTCTTTGCCGGGGAATGAATTTGATCAGCCATAAAAATCCAGATGAAATCAAGAAGCCTCAGAAATGAAAAAATTCAAAAAAGAACAAAACCGGGAAGGCAGAAAATGGATGAATCAATAAGAAATGCAATGACAGAATGAAAACTAAAAGAAATAGTCTTCAATATATCAAAACATCAAGGAAACAGATGAGAACTGAGAAGGAAATCAAGAATCGCACCAAGAATGCTCCACAAAATCCGGCTCCATTCTCAGAAATATATATTTATAGTTTATATATATATATATATATATATATATATATATATATATATATATATATATATATATATATACATAAATTTACATATATATATATATATATATATGTATATATATATATATATATAGATATAGATATATATATATATATATGCATATATAGACATGTATATACATATATATAGACATGCATATACTTCTTTAAATAGACATGTATATACATATATATAGATATGTATATGCATATATACATACATATATATATAGATATACATACATATATATATTGATATACATACATATATATATAGATATACATACATATATATATAGATATACATACATATATATAGATATACATACATATATATATCGATATACATACATATATATATATAGATATACATACATATATATAGATATACATACATATATATAGATATACATACATATATATATAGATATACATATATATAAATATATATATATTTTTACATATATATATATATATATATATACATATATATTTATTTATGTATGTATACATAAATATACCAATTCATTAACCAAATAGGTAAAATTTTGACAAAAAAGTTAACTTTGGTTTAAATGGTCAATTTTTAACCCAATGACCAACCCATTGACCCAATAGGTCTACTTTTGACCAAAAAGTCATCTTTGATCAAAATGGTTAATTATTGACTCAATTACCAACTCATTGACCAAATAGGTCAACTTTTGACCAAAAGTCAACTTTGGTGAAAATTGTCAATATCTAACCCAATGACCACCCCCTTGACCTAATAGGTTAACTTTTGACCAAAATTTCAATTTTAGTCAAAATAGGTCAACTTTTGACCAAAAAGTAATCTTTGGTCAAAATGGCCAATTTTTTACCCAATGACAACCCCATTGACCGAAAGACCAACCAATTGACCCAATAGGTCGGTTTTTGACCAAAAAGTAAATTTTGGTCAAAATAGTTAATTTTAGATCTAATGACCAATTATTCACTCAATAGGTTAATCTCTGACCAAAAAGTCAACTTTGGTCAAAATATTCAATCCTTAACCCAATGACAAACCCATTGACTCAATAGGTCAACTTTTGACCAAATAGTCAATTTTTGACTGAATGACCACCAATTGACCCAATAAGTCAACTTTTGACCAAAAAGTAAACTTTGGTCAAATGATAAGTCAACTTTTGACCAATAAGTCAACTTTTGACTAAAATAAGTCAACTTTGACCAAAAAAGTTAATTTTATTAAAAATGGTCAACTTCGGACATAATGACCTCCACGTTGACCCAATGGCTTAACTTTTGGTCAAAAAAATTAATTTTTGACCTAACGACTATGGGTCCGTTTGGGGCAGCTTATTTGGTGTGGTAGCGTTTTGAAAATGCACATGGCCTGTTTGGGTAAACTGCATTTTGGCAGCTTATGCATTTTCAAAACGCTGAAAACAGTGTTTTCACACTGCACTTACCTAGGTGTGGTGGTAGCTATCTGGCTACGGTCTAGCTTTTCCAAAAAAATAAAAATTTATACTAGCCACCGCACCTAGCTTTTCAAGAGATTATTTTTAATCAGCTTATCAGCAGATTATTCAATAAGCTGCAGCTGCCCCAAACAGACCCTAAGATAGTCAATTTTTTGAATTAATGACCAGTTATTGACCTAATAAGTCAATCTCCGACCACAAAGTCAACTTTGGACAAATTGGTCAATATTTGACCCAATGACAAACCCATTTCCCAATAAGTTAAATTTTCACTAAAAAGTCAATTTTGGTCAAAATAGTCAATTTTTGACCTAATGACCACCCATTGACCAAATAGGTCAACTTTTGACCAAAAAGTCAACTTTGGTCAAAATGATCAATTTTTGACCCAATGATCAACCCATTGACTAAATTGGTCAAATTTTGACAAAAAAGTCAACTTTGGTCAAAATGGTCAATTTTTAACCCAATCACCAACCCGCTAGCCAAATTGGTCATATTTTGACCGAAAAGTCAACTTTTGGTCAAAATAGACAATTTTTGACCTAATGACCAATTATTAACCCAATAAGTAAATGTTTGACCAAAATGTCAACTTTGGTCATAATTGTCAACCCACTCACCCAATAGATCGACAATTTTTAACCTAATGACCAATTTATATATTTATATATACCTACATATATTTTTATTTATAATTTACAAAACTATTAAATATTTTTATAATTAAATTATATTTATAAATAATAAACTATACTTAAAACATTTAAAATAAAAAATAATTATATATATATATAGTTATTTATAATTTTATTAACTATTAAATTTTTTTATAATTAAATTATATTTAAAAATAATACATAATACATAAAATATTTAAAATAAAAAAATAATATTATATATATATATATATATTTATACATACCTATATATTTATTTTTAATTATTATTTTTTTAATTATTAAATATTTTTATAATTAAATTATACTTATAAATAATATGTTATACTAAAAATATTTAAAATAAAAATAATATTATAAATATATATATATATATATTCATATATATATAATTATAATTTATTTCATTATTAAATATTTTTATAACAAAATTATATTTATAAATAATATACTATACCTAAATTATTTAATATAAAAAAAATTATATATATATAGCTTTATATGTTTTTTATTTATAATTTACTAAACTATAATTTTTTATTTATAGTTAAATTATATTTATAAATAATATTCTATACTTAAAACATTTAAAATATAAAAAATAATTTTACATAAATATATATACATACATATATATATATATATATATATATATATATATATATATATATATATATTTAATTTTTTATAATTTATTTAACTATTAAATATTTTTATAATTAAATTTTATTTTCAAATATTATACTATACTTAAAATATTTAAAAAAAATAATATTAAATATATATATATATATATATATATATATATATATATATATATATATATTTATAGTTTTTTTAACTATTAAATATTTTTATAATTAAATAATATTTATAAATAATATACTATACTTAAAATATTTAAAATAAAATAATAATATTATATAAATTATATATATATATATATATATATATATATATATTTATCATTTTTTTACTATTAAATAAGTTTATAATTAAATCATATTTATTAATAAAATATTATACTTCAAAATATTTAAAAAAAATATATATATTAAATAAATTTTTTATAAATATAAATATATATTTTTGTACGTTTATATATATTTTTATTTATAATTTTTATAATTATTAAGTATTTTTAAAACTAAATTATATTTATAAATAATACACTCTACTTGAAATATTTAAAATAAAAAATAATAGTAAATAAAATTTTTTATATATAAATATATATTTTTGTACCTCTATATATATATATATATATTTATTTATAATTTTCTTAATTATTAAATATTTTTATGAATAAATTATATTTATAAATAATATACTATATTAAAAATTTTTAAAATAAAAATATAATATTATATATATATATATATATATATATATATATATATATATATATATATATATATATATATATATATATATATATATTTATATTTATATTTATATATACGAGATATAACTTTATTTATTTAAAATTTATTTAACTATTAAATATTTTTATGATTAAATTATATTTTAAATAATATACTATACTTAAAATATTTTAAATAAAAAAAATAATATTAAATATATATATATATATATATATATATATATTTAAACTTTTTTTAACTATTAAATATTTCTATAATTTAATTATATTTATAAATAATATACTATACTTAGAATATTTAAAATAAAATAATAATATTATATAAATATAAATAAATAAATATATATATATCATTTTCTTAACTATTAAATAATTTTATAATTAAATTATATTTTTTAATAATATATTACACTTAAAATATTTAAAATAAAAAAATAATATTAAATAAATTTTGATATATATATAAATATATATTTATGTACCTCTCTATATATATTTTTATTTAAAATTTTTTTAATTATTTATATTTTTATAATTATATTATATTTATAAATAATATACTATACTTAAAATATTTAAAATAAAAAATATAATATTAAATAATTTTTTTTTATATAAATATATATTTATGTACCTCTATATATATATTTTTATTTATAATTTTCTTAATTAATGAATGTTTTTATAATTAAATTATATTTATAAATAATATACTACACTTAAAATATTTAAAATAAAAAAATAATAGTATATATATTTTTATGTATATATATATAAATATAAACATATATATATTTATTTATACAGATATAAATTTATTTATTTATAATTTATTTAACTATTAAATATTTTTATGATTGAATTACATTTTTAAATAATATAATATACTTAAAATATTAAAAAATAATCTTAAATAAATATATATACATGTATATATATATATATATATATATATAAAGAATGCTAAATAAATTTTTTTATATATATAAATATATATTTATGTACCTCTATATATATATTTTTATTTATAATTTTTTTAATTATTAAATATTTTTATAATTAAATTATATTTTCAAATAATACAGCTTAACTTAAAATACTTAAATTAAAAAAATAATATTTTATATATATGTAAATTAAATTAAATTAAAAAAATAATATTTTTATGTATTTTTTTAACTATTAAATATTTTTATAATTAAATTATATTTATAAATAATATACTATACATAAAATATTTAAAATAAAAAATAATATTAAATAAATTTATATATATATATATATATATATATATACCTATATATATTTTTTTATTTATGATTTATTTAATAATTAAATATTTTTTTAAATAAATTATATTTATAAATAATATACTATACTTTAAACATTTAAAATAAGAAAATAATATTATATATATATAACTATATATATATATATTTCTATAATTTATTTAATTATTTAAATTATATTTAAAAATAATATTCTATACTTAAAACATTTAAAATAAAAAATAATATTATAGATGTATATATGAATATATATATATATATATATATATATATATTTATTTATAATTAATTTAATTATTAAATATTTTTATAATTAAATTATATTTATAAATAAAATTCTATACTTAAAATTTTTAAATAAAAAAATAATATTATATATATATATATATATATATATATATTTAATATTATTTTTTGTTTTAAATATTTTATCATTTCAGATGTTGAGAATGAATTACTTGCGGCTCCGTTTCGGCTAACTTTGGTAGGAAAATTCCTCTATGGTCACCCAAAATTGGAACTAATTCGAAGGGATTTCGTGCTTAAGAAGTTAGTGGGTACATGGAAGGTTGGGTTACTAGATGGTAGGCATATCCTAATTCAACTTTCTAACGATGAAGATTATACTCGGCTTTTTGCTCACAGGATTTTAAGGATTGACAATCGAATTATGAAACTGCTTAAATGGTCCGTTGATTTCGTCCCGCGAGCTGAATCCCCTACCATTCCGATCTGGATACGTCTGCTCTGTTTGAAAGTTCATAACTTTAAGCCTTAATTTCTATTTTCAATTGCAGGGATTTTCAGGAAACCTCTACAGATTGATCCTCCTACCAAAGATTTAAATGGTTCCCGACCAATTACTGCTAGGTTTCTTATAGAACAGGACATTACTCAATCCCTCCCTAATGAGATGTGGATTGGGTCTGCTCATAATGGGTATTGGGTTAAGCCTATTCTTGAACGACTGTCGGCATATTTTTAGGTTTGTGTTGTATTTTGAAAAGGAGGTCGCCTACAGAAGTTGTCGGCGAATTTTTAATTTAATTTAAATATATAATTTGAAAAGTAGTATTTTATTTTTGAAAATAATTTTAAGTTTGAAAGTTTTTAAGATATGAAAAATCAAACCGATCTCACATCCCAAATAGTTTATATAAATGAGCACCGCATCACAAACTGTGTATCTATCCCAAAGAATAGACACACTGCTTGACGATGGGGCTCGATTAAATAAACTAGAAGATTTGTGACATCTGTTTGGTCTGCGAACCAATTTTATAAGTTGACAAGTTCCCCTGCTTAATACAAAGGAATTAAGTAGGGTTTATATTACCTGGGTTCTTAAAGTTCCCTATAAGGGCAAGCCCCTATAGTTAATTACATCTTAAATGACGGGAATCATTTAAGAAAACTCTCGATAATGATTAGTGGTTTTGCTCTCAAGAATTTCAAAGTTTAAGGTTTCAAGGTATTGAATTTTGGAAATTTAAATAGGGAATGACTCAAATTTGGAACAATTTGTTTCAGGAGTTCAAAGGAAGAAAAGTAGGAGAAGCTAAGGATCCAAGAGGAATCTTGGGAACTTCCCAAACTATCCTATTATTTGGCTTCAATTTGGGAATTTATTTAATATTGCAATCCTGCCAATTTTAGTTAATTAGGACTTATATTTGTATAATATGATCATACAAATAGCCTCGAAGATATGAGGGTTTAGGTCATACCGAACGACTACGTCGGAGTCCTAAGACTGGTTAGGGCTTAATTTGCATAACACGATTATACAGATGTCTAAGGAGATGTTGAGGATTTATGTCTCACCAGGCAAACTACCTCAAAATCCTATGGCTTGGTTATTTAATTCTAAGAAAGTTTTACTGAAGTAGATCCGAGTTTTGCTGATGACGATGGCTATGCTGCTCACCATGCTCCAAGCTCCTTGTTGTTGCAGAGGTTTAGTTTTAGAAGTCATAAATCAGGAGATGAGAGAAGTGTTTTGGTTTAGAGAAAATCTTAAAATCCAAGTGCTTTTAATATTTTAATTAAAACAAATCTTAAATTTGTTTAAACAGAACCGATTAAGATCCCACGGTTCCGTCATCCCGGCACCATTATTTTCATTGAATTCACTTAGTCCAGATGAATTTGCCAAACTCAACTGAATGAGTTCCACACTTTCATTTAGTTCGTGGGAAATCCCGTTAGTAACATGTGGGTCACATCATCCGAGGTATTCCCGATCATTCAACGAGATGTTTTAAATTAGTTGCAATTGTAGTTTTGTTGTTCTGTTTGTGATTAAATTTTGAGTTGTTTTATATTTTGAATGTTGTGGCAGTGAGTTTTATCTTGTGGTGACTTTTAATTTAGTTTTGGTTTCAGTTCAAGGACTATCCTAAAGGTTTTGGTTTTCAAGCAACAGTCTTGTTTATCATGCAAGAAAAGTAAAATACAGTGCATGTATGTAAATTGCAATAAAGTAAATTGCAATAAAATAAAAGCGTACCTAGAGGGTCTTCCCGTCATCCCAAGCTGCACTTAAAACACATGTTAAGGCATTTAAATATTTCAACAAGTACCTAGGTAAAGCTAAGGGAAGGGTTTTAGTTGTCTACCAAATTCCTAATCCTATTGCTAGTCATCTCCTATGACGTTTAGGTTCTTGTGTTTTGGTTTAAGGATGATTTTCTTCATCAAAGAACAAATAAATTCAATTGTTCTTGTAAAACATCTCATCATATTGAGAAAGTGCTTAGGACGAGTCCTAAACATCTTTTCAATTTTTTCGAGATCATTTTGAGTCCAAGTAAATTTAGTTGCACAGGTGAATTAATCATCCAGGAGTTTAGTTAAACTTTATCGCTTGCTCAGTGAACTTGGGTATTTGATTACCTGATGAATGAAGTGACATTTCACTTAATACTCTATTTAAGAGTTATAATAATTAAAGCCTTTAAGGGCAAGTTGGTTTATTGAGAATTTTAATCATCCTTAATTTAAAGTTTGAGTTAATGATTTAAAATTTTGTAATTTAATTATGAGGTTTTAATTAATAATTTTAAATTTGGAATAGTTTTCAAGTTATTTTTAGATTTAATTTAAATCTTCACATTTTTAATTATCTTGGTATTACAAGTTGATGTTCATGTTTTAAATTTACATAGATAGAAAGAGGTGTGGAAATTATTGATATATTTTGATTTAACTCTTAATGATTTCATTTAGGTTTCTTGTTAAGTGATTCTAATTTAATTTAATTTAATTTAATTTAATTTAATTTAATTTAAATTTAATTTTAGTTTTTATTTTAGTTTAAATATTTTAAATTTAATTTAATTTTAGTTTTAATTGTTAATTTGGATTATCATTTTAATTTTTTTAATTAAGAACTAAATATTATTAAAGTGACTTATTTAGGGATTTTAAAATTAAAGAATCAATATCCTCTTAATAATATCCCTATTTTAACAATCCAAATTTTAAATATATTCTTTCCAAAATTTAAATCATTTAGTTAATTAAAGTTTCATTTTAATATTTTCAAAGTGTTCAATGGGTTTCTACCCCTTAATTTCCCTAAGTTTCAATCATCCAAGAGAAAGTTAAAATCAAATATTTTACCCCCCATTTTGATTAAACCTAAAGTTTTAAATAAGGGTTAAAATTTTTACTTACCTTTATGCCCTTTTAAACTTATTTATTTCATAACTCACTAAATTGAGCTCAAATGAATTAAAAATTTTTATGTCGCCTCACTCACATGTCAATTAAGACATTAGAGGAGAAAATGTGATTTTTATGGATTTAATTTATTTATATAATTATTTTTATTAGAAAAATAGGGATTTTCAAAGAAAATTCAACAACATGACCAAGGAAAGGTTTCTGTCCTTAAGAAAATTATGGGATGTTCCTAATGACTAGAGGACCACTTGGACCAATGTTTGTGATTTTATTGAATTATATTTTATTTATTATAATTATTTTGAGTTTTAGAGTATTAATTAATTTTAAAATAAAATAAAAGTTGAAAAATAGATTTTATATTTTTCTTAAATTTCTCTGACCTCAAGAAGTCTAGAGAAACAAATGTTATAATTTTCTAATTTCTCTTTGATTTATTAGAATTATTTTAGTGAAAAGGATTGAAAATTCATTTTTTAATATTAAAAATTACATTAAGCCTTTAAAATTCAATATCTTATCCTAGGAACTTAGGAAAAATATTTGGTTTGCTCCTAAATGATCAGGAGTTAAAATGTGACATTTTTATGATTTTTAATTTTTTTGTGACTTTTATTATTTTTTAATTATTAAAATATTGTGAAAAATCAACTTTTTTAGAAAGTTCCAATTTTAATTTTCCTGAACTCCCCTGATATCAGAGAAGCTCCAAAACCATTTTTGTGAATTTTTGAAAAGTGTTTTTAGAGTTATGAATTTTTAAAATTCCATTTTGCTTATGAGGCTTAATCAATCCATTTGGTGGTGTTAATCAAGTCCAATTGATTTCAAAATTTTATGTAAAGTTCCTCTGACCCTAAAAAGTAATGGAGAATTGTTTTCAAGTCAATTTGGTGTGTGGTTAACCCTAATTAATTCAAATTCAATTTTAGGAGTTTAGGCCAATTAAGGTTATTATGAATGAATTAACTCAAAATATATTTTTCATAAGGTCCTCTGGTCCTAAGAAACATCGCCAAATTTTTCTAGAATTTATTTTACAACATGCTAATTATTGGAATTAAAATACCTAAAACAATGACATGAACTTGAAAAATCAATAACTTTTTACAGAGATGGCCTCCGACCTCAAAATATTCAGGGAATGTTTCCAAGATAAGAGGCTTCAAAAGCCCTATGGTCTCATGCCATGGTGAATTATCTATCCAAATGGAGAATCAAAACATTGAAAATAGTAAATAAATTATTAAAAATAAAATACTCATCCAATTAACTTGATTTATTTTCCACATTATTCTCCTCTATTCACTGAGCAAGAGAGTATTTTTATTTTATTTTTGTGATTTTTCTATGCAATGATATGAATTTTTGAAGTTCAGGGCAATTAAATAATTCAAAAATACCCTAATTTTCTACTTATCCACGCGGCGCTGCGTCAACCTCGGCAGCTCCGAAAGCCCACGCGTAGCGCTGTGTTTCGGCGCCGCCATCTGACTCAGTTCTCCAGGGGCCCGCGGTTCACGTACCAATGCGCTGTTCGGCTTGATCTCGACCTTCCGCTCGATACACGTGCGATCCAACGGCTCCTGGTCATCATCTATGACTGGTGTGCACCCGTGACCGTCCACACTTAAACCTTAGTATCTCTCTTGATTCTCAATGGATTTTTTAGTTCTTATACTCTATCGATTCGTCTTGAAGAGACGAACACATCCATATGGTTTATAAGCTATGAAATTAACCCAAACAAAATGGAGAGTTACTGGAAGCTCGGGAGGAAGAATGAGTTCATACCTTTGCTCAGAGAAGTGAAGCTTCGATCTGAGGGTTATGTCACCTTCGATTGAGTCCGAGGCAAGCTCCGGATGAAGTCTCCGGCTGCGGGGAATTGTCTAAGTATGAAAGTGACCAAGGCCGATCACAAAGCTCGGAGGTCGGAAGCAATGGCCGGCTCGGTGAGGGGGCTTTTGCTGGGGAACTTCTCCTCTTGGTCCGAGTGAAGGTGTAGGGTCGATCAATTTGAAGATTGGCTCACTGTGGTGAAGTGTCTTATTTTTTGGGTGGATTTTTAACTCAGAAATTGAGCTCACAGAGAGGGTTTTAGGGCTGGATTTCAGTGGGGATCAAGTTCTCTATGTCTGGAAAGGGATCTGGAGTAATTTTGGCAGAGTTTTGGTAAGGTTTGGTTCAACACCCGCTTTGGCCGAGAGGTGGTGGTGTTTAAATAGAGGTGGTCGGAGGGCTTCCCGAGGGCAATTGGAGCTCGGGATCGACCGCTCGGGGAGGAGAAGAACGACCATGGTGTACATTTGGGTTGGGACGACTCGACCGGTGGGTTTGAATTTTTTGAAGCCAAATAAGGCTCTCGGCACGGTGTTTTCCGGCGAGCTCGTGGTGGTCGGCCGGCCGAGCATGGGTCACCATCTGACTCAGTGGGGTCAGGGCTGGAAGTTAGTGCAAGCAATTGGTATTGGCCATGTGTAAAGAGGTTTGATTTAAATGGTATGGGAGAGAGGCCTTTTTGGATTCAATTTGGTCAAGTCAAGGTTTAGGCTAGGTGCACCTCCCCAAGGCTGGTTTGGGCTGAAGAGAAAGTCACTTGGGTCAGCTTGATTAGTGGGGTCAAGTCACAATCCAAGTACAATTAGGCTTAAGCAAGATTAGGGGATACATGAGTGTTAAATCACTCCTAAGGTAATCATTAAAGGGTTTCCTCCTTTTTCCATTTAGGGAGTGGTGATAAGTCAAAGCTCCAATGGCTTTCATGTGGCTTGGCTCATTTACATGAAAAAAAGGTTTTGAATTTTTAGACATTTTGATGGAAAATTTCCATGAGGCCACATTTGGTTTATTTAAATGATGAAATAAAAGTTAGGGGGGATTTTATCAAATGGATGATGAGAGGAAATCTCATGTGGGCTTTGGAATGGATTTTTGCGCTTTTGAATTTTGGTGAAAATGGGCTTTTAAAGGCTTTATGGAAGTGGGCTTTTTAGATTTTAAAATGGGCTTTTGGATGAAAGTTTTGTGAAGGACCATACCAAATAAATGTTGGATTTAGTTTAAGGATGCTTCATGAGTGATTTAGAACAAATTTGAAGTGATTTTGAATTGAATTGGGTTTAATGTGGGTCTTTTAGTAAAGGGGTCAAAGTGGGTCAAAGTGGGTCAAATTGGGCTAACTTGGTCTAAGGTTGGGCTAAAGTTGTATTTGATGTAAAATTAATGTTTATAAATGTTTGTGGGAGTGTCTAAAAGAGTTTTCAACTTTGTTTGGGCTTTGATTTTGGGATTTGGGCCCATTTGGGTTAGGTTTGGGCTTAGGTTTAAGGGATTTTGGTTTCGGGTTAGGTTTGGATGGAGTTTATGTTCAAATTTTGGGCAAATCAAGTTAGTGTTTTGTTTATGGGGGTTTTAGGAAGGCTTTAGAAAATATTTAGGGCCAATTGGGGTTGAATTGGGTTGGTTTGGGCTAGGTTTAGGTCATGGGTCAAAATTGGGCCTTAGACTTCAAATTGAAATTGGGCTCAAATGTCAATCAAATTGGACTTGGATTTGGTTTAAATTGATGTTGAGGATATTTAATTGAAATTTAGAATTGAATTGGACCAGAATTGAGGTCAATTGGGGTGGTTTGGTTTGACATTGGGTTCACTTGGGTTAAAAATGGGTCAAACTGGGGGTTTTGGTACAAGTGGGGTAAATTGGCAAAGTTGGCCCATGGTGTAGTTGAACAAAATGAAATTGGGAATATTTGGGATTTTATGGAATTTTTTTGGGAATTTTCTGAATTTTTGGATTTTTGGGGTAAAAGGGTATTTTGGTAATTTTGGGAGGGTTTAGGGGTATTTTTGGAAATTTTGGTATTTTTGGCCAAAGATGGTTAATTTAAATGGTGAGAAGTGTTTAGGATTGATTTTGAGGAATTTTGGGTAATTTAGGTGATTTTAAAAATTTTGGATCATTTCAAGAGTATTTGGTAGGTTTGGTGGGTCCGGGGCCCCGGGGGTCAAAAATTAAAATTTTGAAAAAAAAGAAGATTGATTAAGTGTGAGTGAAATGTAATCCTTTTGGTTGAGCCATGAAGCCATATTAAGCCTATATAAGCCATGAGAGTACTCATTTGAGGCATTCACTATGTTGTTCCTAACCCTCATAGCCAGGGGCTTAGGGGTTAAGGATCATCCATATGAATTACCTACATGAGTCAGGAAGTCAAGTTGGGTGAGAGTGTGGTTTTAGAACTTGGAATTTGTGTGAGAATGTAGTGCATGTGCAAGTCAACCCTCACCAGACCAGGCCACCCAGGGTATTCCTAAGGCCAAAAAGTCCTATAGGGAACTCCTCCTTTAAACCTCCACATTTGATTTCAACCCTCTAGGTGATTAGGGGTCTACAATCAAGCTTGTGGGGTTTGCAGGGAGTCAATAAGTGTTTGAATTTCTAAAGGGTGGGTCCCATTTCTAGTCCTCTAAGATTAGTCAAAGGAAAAACCTAAGGTTAGATCCTAAGTACTAAAGAGAGAAGCAAAAGACCTCATCAGAAATGAGGTCAACAACGACACCCCTTATACTGTCCTCATTGTAGGATGTTTGGGTACAGTGCTGCTCAATGTTATCACTTGCACCCTGAGCTCAGGAGAGTTAGTATAGAGAAACCTAAAGCTAGTTCCATCCACATCAATCTTCATTTGGATCCCAGCACTGTGGTTGTTGAGGTGCCTGAGAATATCGTTGAACATGACCTTGAGGGAGAAGGCTTGGTGGATGAGGGTGTTCATATGACCCCTCTTGTCATTGAAGAGTCGGTTCCCACTGTTGCTGAGGGTAGTACTAGGTTGAAGGGTATTGTGGTGAACCCTTCTGTACCTGGTATAACTGATTCTGATAACTTTACTGCTGATATCAATTAGGTTAGTGATGTTAACGATGGGGTTTTTGTGCCTTTAGTACATCTTGGGTTGGTGTTGTGGGGCAACAACCTGTTAATGTAGTTTGCTCTGTTCTTAGACATTCCACCTCGATGATGTCGGAGGCCGACACTTTAATTTGACATGCAAGTTTGAGTGAGGTACCTCCTATTTTGGAACCTCAGTTGACAGCTGTCTCTGAGCTCCTTGGAGAAGAATGGGTGGTGCAAAAGTCCCGCTGTAGAAGGAAAAAAATGATCTTAGGAATTGACCAACCTAGGGGTTAGGTGTGACATTGAAGGAAGCAAAAATTATCACTCCGAGGAAGAAGGTAGACTAACCCAAACTAGGGCTCCTAGGGAGGGCTCCTTGTCTATACATGTTTAATATCCTAATCTGGAATATCAGGGGAGTTGCGGATCCTTACTCCCTTGGTAGATTTAAATTGTTGACAAGGATCCATAAGGTCGATATGTTCGCTATTTTGGAGCCTATGATTTCTTCTAATGAGCTTCGCGTGATGGGAAAATTTAAGCAGTTTTCTTGCTTCCGAAATTGCTCTAAGAAAATTTGGTTTTTTTGGCGGAAGCATATTTCTCTGGAAATTGTTGTGGATGATGGCCAATTCATTCATACTTATTTTTCTGTTGATGAATTCTCAGGTTGGTTAACTTTTGTTTACGCTAGCACTCGCCTTTCCGCTCGACATGAGTTGTGGAGGAAAATTGCGATATGGGTAGTATTATCCCAGATAGATGGATGGTGGGAGGAGATTTTAATATGGTTATGAATAACTGTGAAAAGTTGGGCGGCCGTCGCCCTGAAGCTTCTCTCATGAATAGGTTCGGGGAGGTTATGGCCGATGCGGGCCTGTCAGATTTGGGGTATGCTCGATCCAGATTTACCTGGAAGAGAGGTAAAGTTTTTGAACATCTGGATAGGTGTTTTGCTAATCAAGCCTGGATGTCTTCTTATGGGTTCACTCAGTTTCAACATCTTTGTAGTTCGGGCTCCGATCATAAACCTCTATTGCTTTCTTTTAATCATTTTAAGAAAACCGCTAATTATCACTTCCATTACTTAAATGTCTGGTCTAGACTTTAGGGTTTTTTACGGTTAGTTAAGGATCATTGGAAAATTGATGACATTGGGAATGCATGGTTTCATTTTGAGGACTCGGAATTGGAATGTGTTTGGTGATATTCATGCCAAGGTCCGCAATGCCGAGCAACGGGTTATGGATCTTCAAGCAATTGATGAAGCAACTAGTGAAGTTATGTCTCAGCTTCATGTAGCTCACTCTAATTTATAGGAAGGTTCGCTTTGGGTGGAGGATTATTTGCAACAGAAGGCGGGTGAGGTTCATTTTGCTCAAGGTGATAGAAATACAAAGTATTTCCATGCTTGTATTAAGCAACGCCGGGCCAATAGCAATATTGTTCGCATTAAGAATGACCAGCGTCATTGGCTTACTAATTTTCAGGATTTGGGGAATAGTGTGGTTAGTTACTTCACTGACATTTACACTGCTCGGGAGACTACGGGTTCCATCGACGCTCGCTTGTTAAATGATATGAGAAGCTATATAGAGAATCTTGACCTTTCTAGTATTCCTACAGCTGATGAGGTTTATGATGCTTGAAAAGATATCAACTCTACTAAAGCGCCATGTACGGACGGTTTTACCGCTGATTTTTACATTAAATGTTGGAGCATTGTAAATAGAGATGTGATCCATGCCATTCAGAGTTTTCTTATGGGGAAAACGCCGGGTAAATATTTCTCTTATGCCATAATTGTCCTTATCCCCAAGTCTACACAAAAGACGTCTTGGGGCCACTTCCATTCTATTTCGCTTACTTCGGTAATCTCCAAGGTTATTAGTAAAATTATGGTGAAACGCATTCAACCACACCTCAATCATATCATTTCTTTTAACCAATCAGCCTTCATCTAGGGTAGGAGTATCACGGATAATATTATGTTAGCCCAGGAGATTATACATGATATTGATAAGAAGTGTCGTGGTGACAATATGGTCCTTAAGATTTGGATATTCGTAAAGTTTATGATTCTGTTAGTTGGCATTTTATAATTGAAGTTCTTAAAGCAAGAGGATTTTCTGTTGCATTTTGCCAACTTATTCTCAATTGGCTTCGTTGCAATCACTATAGCATTCTCATTAATGGTAATTCCTATGGCTTCTTTAATGCCACCAGGGGCAACAAGCAGGGTGATCCTCTTTCCCCCACTATATTTATCTTGGTGTTTGACTATTTCTCCCAGATGCTTGAGGATTTATATGGCCATGACCAGTCGGTTCACTACTCTACTAAGTCATTTGTGGTGGTCTCGCATTTATCCTATGCTGACGATGTCGTTCTTTTCTCTAACGCCTGTAAGAATAGTATCAGGAAAGTTTATCACTTACTTAAATAATTCCAGGATCTCTCAGGCCTTTCTTTTAGTGCTAATAAATGTAATTTGTACTTTGGTAAGATTGCTGATTGGCAGAAGGTTTTATGGGCTGGGTAGTACATGGGGTTTCAATGCTCAGTGCTTTCTATTAAATATCTTGGGGTCCAGCTTCTTAAGGGGAGAATGAAACGAACTCAATTTTATGAGGTGGTGGAGAAGATTAAAAATAGGATTAATGATTGGAGGAACAACTTTTTGTCCTTTGGTGGCCGCATTACCTTGATTAGAAGTATCATCCTGAGCATGCCAATATACGGGTTACAAGTACTTCAAATTAAGAAGAGCACCCAAACCGTCTTAGAAAAATGTCTCAATAAATTTTTATGGGTCGGTGGTCTTGCTGGGATGAAGTGGTGTTCTTGGAAGAAGCTATGTAAACCTATTAGTGGGGGTGGGCTGGGTTTTAAGGAGCTTCGAGCACATTGCTGACATTAGCCTGTTTAAGCATTGGCTGAATTTTTGCCTGGGGAAGTCCTTGTGGGCCTCTTTTATGCATGGAAAGTATTGTAAGACCTCTCATCCTGTGCTTGTTATTCGAAGAAGGGTGATTCTATTTTATGGAAGAGACTTCTTTGTATTCGGGATTGAGCTAAGGATCTCATTTTTTGGGATTTGGGTTGCGGTAATATTTCCTTTTGGCAGGATTCTTGGCTCAGATCTCTTTGCAACAGGGGGAGCATGTCAATGATAATTTGGTCGTATCGGACACGTGGATCAATGGCCACTGGAACATGCCTCCTTTACACAATTTGGTGGGGGTGGATATGGCTATTTACATCTCTACCATTCCTATTGATCCTCAAAAGCCTGACTCCCCAATTGTCAAGATCCGTCCTAAAGTCTCTATTTCTAATTCTGTTTATCTATATTTGCATCATTTTCAGGATACCCAGTGTGGTAGGGGTATTTGTTCTTCTGCTCTTACCCCATCTATGTCGTTTTTAGCATGGAGGATTTTCCGCCATCTTCTTCCCCGTGATGATATCGTCAAGCTTAAAGGATTAAGGCTCGCATCGAGGTGTGTTTTTTGTTAGGAAGCGGAGGAATCTTTGGATCACATTTTCTTTACTTGTGCTTATGCTTTGCAAATTTGGCGGAAAGGGGTGATTTGTTTTGGCACGTGTCTGAGCCCGGGTCATAATCTGACCACTACCTCTATAATTTGTAACCCGAAGCGGCGGCAAGTATATTTTTACTAAATTTATCCCTTTTTTCTGTGTTGGTTTACTTGGATGGCTCACATCGAAATCAAGCATGTGGGGAAGTCTATACATTATGACACCGTGTTCTATAATATTATTGCGTACAGTAATAGGGTTTTCAAGTTCGGGGGTATGAAGATGGATTTCATCTCTGGCATTCCATACTTTGATAAATATGAGTCGTCCTCTTCTATACCGGTGAGGGCCTCATAACTCCCAACATTGGTGAGATGGCGGACTCCCCCGATGGGGTGGGTTAAGTTTAACATAGATGGGAGTTGGAAACCTGATTCCGCTGGGATTGGTCGTGTTTCTAGAAATGCTAATGATAAGTGTCTTTTATTCTTTACTTCACCCAGTTGTTCTGATTCGCCTTTGGAAGCGGAGGCTCGGGCATTTTTAATGGTTGTCTCTATCTCTGCTCTTATGAATTAGAATTTTTTGGACGTCGAGACGGACTCTAGTGCTATGGTTGAGTGTTTTAATGAGGGTAAAGTGGTGTCTTGGGAAATTATTTATTATATCAATTGAATTAAAATTTTTTCCTCGCATATGCAAATTGCTTGCCGATTTATTTATCGCAAGGGTAATAAATCTGCGAATTGGCTTGCTCGCCTTGGCTCTTTGACGAGGTAAATTCAGGTTGGTTCTGTCCCACCTTACGCCTTAAAGATGTTGCTTACCAATGACAATATTGATGCACCGTATCTTCGTTCAAATAACTAAGTGCAGATTTTGTTTTCTGTTTAGCTTTGTGGATCATTATATTTATGATGCTTTGAGGAATATATTTATGGGGGTTTGGATTGTTTTAAAGAATATATATATATATATATATATATATATATACATATATATATATATTGTAAACTTTACATGCATATGTTTTTGTTCCTCCAGCTCAAATGTGATTTCTACTATCCTCATCTTCTCATGCCTCGTTTGCCGGTTTACATCTACGAGGCTTATATATATATATATCAAAAAATGTAGCAAACGAAATCGCATTGCTCCATCCAGTGAGCACCTTTTTCTGAGAATTGAATTACTCATCTTCCTATATGCTGAATGAATTATATATATATATATATATATATATATATATATATATATATATTATACATATATATGCCACGGATTTATATATATGCTGATATATATACTTATATATACTCTTATATATAATCTTGTGTTATCTGGGGAGGTTGTTGCTTTTGCCATGGTTTGGGTTAGATTTGAATATCAGCATGCTTATATTCTTTCCATATTAGGTGTGGTATACATGATGGTTTAGTAGCAGATGTTTTGCGTTACTTTATTTTTGGCTAAGCCGCAAACCTTTTATATATCCATAGATAAAGCTCTTGTTTTAAATGTATCTTAATATTTCACAATGTACTGATGATCTTTTCCCTCTTTCTGTTTGACTTCGAGTTCCCTTCCTCCCAAACCGAGATTTTATGGAGCTGGTGAACTCGGTCTCGAGCAGTTAGGAGCCTTTTGTGAATGTTTATGCAGGTTTTTTGGAATCCGGCCTGTTCCTTCATTTTGCAGGAATTTTTCTTAGTGCACTATTGGGCCTGAGCTTTGCGGCGTATTTCTTCAGTCTATTCATTGCTACAGAGGATACAAGCTTGTCGAACGACGTCTGAAGTTTAGTTCTTTCAAGTTTACTTTAAATACTTTGACGTCCTTTTACACTAGCAAGTTCACCAATATCTGTTAACAAAAATATGGTTTTCAAGATATTGGATTTTTTTGGTATGAGGATAATTACATGAGGATGGGATGAACGTTTGGCTTCACTAAAGACTTTTATCACTCCATAGTTTTTCGCATTTATCTTGACGTTTTTGGCTTGGGCATATTGTATGTGCCTCTTTTGTATCGCGTCGAGTTGTACTACAGGAGGAGGACCCCATAAATGTGCGTTAAATTATATTTTGTCTTAATTTTTAGCTAGGGATTCCCCTCCTCTTCCCTCTTTTTGTACTCATTTTCGAATATTAACATGTAGTGAGCCACGAGACGCTGTTTTCTTCAATTTATATATATATATATATATATATATATATATATATATATATATATTTGTTTCTATATAATTTTTTTAAATATTAAATATTTGTATAATTAAAATATATTTAAAAATAATATACTATACGCAAAATATTTAAATAAAAAAATAATATTATTAAAATTTTGATATACATATATATATGTATATATAAATATATAAATATATATTTATATTTATATATACATATATTTATTTATTTATTTATAATTTATTTAACTATTAAATATTTTTATAATTAAATTATATTTATAAATAATACATTATACCAAAAATATTTAAAATAAAAAATAAAATAAAATAAATTTTTATATAAATATATATATAAGTATATATTTACATATACCTATTTATATATTTTTATTTATAATTTATTTAATTATTAAATATTTTTATAATTAAATTATATTTATATGTAATATACTATACCTAAAATATTTTAAATAAAAAAATAATATTATATTCATACAAAAAATGGGGATGAGAGAGAAGCTCCGGATTTGTAGGAGGGATTCTTGAAGTTTGCTACGATTTCTTCAAGTTTCTTCAGGTTTTGGATTGTTCTTCCTTTGGTGTTCTCTGATTAGGATTCAAAAGGGTCTGGATTTTCTTCCCAGGCTTGTTTTGGGTCTGGTTTTCTTCTTCCCGGGCTTTTGTTTTTCAAATCCTGGATTTGGTTTTTCGGTTTCATCATTTCTCGAGTTCGCTGAGTTCTTGATCCTCGGTTTTTCGTCTTTGTTGTGGAGGGTCTCCTGAATTCTTGATGGCTGAATTGATTAATGGCAAGGCTACTTTTCTTGAAATTGCTTTGGTAAAGGAATTTCGACCAGCAAGATAAACTCACTTTTCCTCGATGTTACCATGACACGGTCGCTCGAGAAAGGTGATTGTCGATTCATCAAACAAGTGGGTAAAAAGGGAGGGAAACCAGCCCTTATTTTCTCGATGCTTTGAATTGATATCTTTGGTGGATGTTCATAAATTCACACTAATTGGTAAGTTTCAATATGGTCATCCAAAAATGGAAAATATTAGAAGGATCTTTGATGAGCTGAAATTGATAGGGGCTTGGAAAGTTGGTTTATTTGATGGTAGGCATATTATGATTCATCTTTCTAAAGAAGAAGATTATGCTAATCTTTTTTCTAGAAAATTTATCTTGATGGAAGGTAGATATATGAAAATCTTGAAATGGTCCCCTAACTTTGATCCAAATCAAGAAGCCCCTATTATTCCTATTTGGTATAGGCTTCCCAATTTAAAACTTCATTTTTTCGATCATCAAGTGATTTATGCTTATTGGGACTGCTATAGGGAGACCATTAAAATTGGATATGTCCACTTTTAATCTTTCTAGGCCTTCCTTAGCCGAATTCTTGTAGAAAGAGACATTACTCTACTCGATATTGATGAAATTTGGCTTGGCTCTCCTCATAATGGGTATTGGCAACCTATAGTTGTGGAACAAAAGCCTACATATTGCTACCATTGTAGAATGTTTGGTCATTCTAAAGAAAGCTGTTTTAGATTGAAACCAGAACTTAAACCTGTTAATTTTAAAAATATTAATTCTTCTGCTTTGGTTAAGGATGGATCTTTACCTGAAGGGTCTTTAACAGCTGGAATACAGATTCCAAAAACTACTGGTATTATAAGTTCTCAGACTATTGATACTGTTAATGCCACTGTTTATGGTCATCAAACTTCAATACTGTTATGGAAGTTCTCTGTTGGTTCTCTAGATCCTTTTATTATTCAGAATTCTGAGTCTACCATATTGATAGAAAGTTCTATTATGAATTCCAATATTTCTGAGATTCCATCAGATTTACCTGCTGCTGTTCAATCAGAGTTGCCAGCTGCTGTTCCTATTTTGCCTGCTGCTATTTCTTCTGCTGATCTGACAATGGCTTCTGGTAGAGATGTTATTTCTGATATTGATATAGTAAATAAGGGTTCCACCTCTCATTCTGATATTAATTTGATTACTGATGCTCAGGGATTGGAATCAAATTTAGCCAATGAAAATTATGTTGAAGATGATAGAAATAATTACTTATCTAAAGAAGTGATACCTCCGAGCAATGCTATATCCGAGTTTTTAATATTAAACCACAAGAGATTCACGATATTCCTGCTAATATGGCTATTGTCGATAATGAAGCTGAATGAGGATTGGGTAGTGAAAAGAAGCAAGAAGAAAAAATGCGTTGATCATATTTCTGCTGAAAATATTATTCCTTCCGATCCTACTTGCATCTTCCTTCTCTAGATTGACTAGGGGAGGAAGATCTACCATCATGCTTAATTTTCTCTGTTGGAATATTAGGGGAGTGGCAAACCTTGGCTCCCTTAATAGATTGTCGAGAATAAACGAGGTTAATAAGTGTTGGATGGTGGTTCTTCTTGAGCCAATGGTTAAATCTAATTATGACAGATTTATTAAAAAGTTCCCGAGGATACAACTTTATTTACAATTCCTCCAATAAAATTTGGGTTCTTTATAGGAAAGAATTAAAGATTGATATTACGGTAGATCATTCTCGGTTTACGCATGTTCATTTTGAGATTGACTCTTTTAAAGGTTATGCTTCTTTTGTATACATCTTTGCTTGAATAAAGTGGATAGAGAGGATCTCCGGTCCCATCCGATTATGATTGGTCGAACTATCAAAGAGGGTCTGGATGGTTGGAGGTGATTTCAATTGTATAGCTCATCCTAGTGAGAAGAAGGGAGGCGGAAATCCTAATGCGAATGACTTGCTATTTTTTTCGATTCTATTAAAAATGCTTGGGTACATGTTTGACATTGGTTTTGAAGGTTCTTCTTTTACTTGGAGGAGGGGTAATATTTATGAAAGATTAGATAGAGTCCTTGTTAATAAGCCATGGTTTGATTTATTTCCTATCTCTAAAGTTCAGCACCTTGTTAGACTGGGGTCTGATCATTCTCCTCTCCTTATTAAGCTTGCTGTTGCAAATATTGTCCATAAAACCTGCTTCAGATATTTGAATGTATGGTCTTCTCATCCTAATTGCAGGCAGATTATTGAGTCTAACTGGAATATTCCTATGGATTTCTTAAATGCTAATCCTCTAATTCGACTTTGGCGAGGCTCGGAAAAAGCTTTCTAAGGCTTTAACTAAATGGAATTGGAGTGATTTTGGCAATATTAATTCCAATATAAAAGTCTGTGAAGAATTAGTTTCCAAAGCTGAACAAGTCTGTTGAAAATGGCTCTGATTCGATCATGACTTATTCATTGCCAATGGAAAATTAAATATCGCCATTCTTCGGGAGGAGCTGTTTCTCCAACAAAAAGCTTCGACCAACCATTTTCTTCATGGAGATAGAAATTCTAGATTTTTTCATGCTTGTAATTAAATATAGAAGATCTATTAATTCTATCTTAAAGATTAATTCTTCTACTAAAGGATGGATTTATGACTCACAAGTCATTGCTGAAGATCTTGTTCTCCATTTCCGAACTTGTTTTTACGCTCGCCTGATTACCTCTTCATCTATTTACGTTCGGTTATTGCAAGGTAACATGTTTAAAGGTGATGCTTACTCGGTTAACAAATCCTCCTACAGAAAATGAAGTTTTTACGTTATTAATTCTACGGATAGCAACAAAACGAGCGGGGCACGATGGATATTCTTCGACTTCTATAAAAAGTTTTGGTGTATTATTAAGCATATGGTGTTGGGCTGCTATCATTGCTTTCTTTCGGGGTTCGATTTGCCTAAATATTTTGCTTCCTCTACTATCATCCTTATCCCTAAAGATAAATTTAAAAGCAGTGGAAGGATTTTAGGCCCATATGTATTACTTCCACCTTTTCTAAGATCATTAGTAAGGTTCTAGTGGATAAGTCGCAACCTTATCTATTAGATTTAATCTCCGAAAACCAATCTGCATTCATTAAAGGGAGATGTATTAGTGACAATATTCTTCTTGCTCGGGAGTTGCTTGCGGATATTGATAAGCCTTGTAGAGGTTCCAATATTATTCTTAAGCTAGATCTCTCCAAAGCTTTTGACTCGATCAATTGGTCTTTCATCATTGATGTACTTAGCTGCTTAGAGGTTTCAACTACGATTTTTGCTCTTTAATCTCTAGATGGGCTGGAGAACAATTATTATAGTGTTCGATCAATGGATGTACTTATGGTTTCTTTCAAGCTGGCGGGGAATTAAACAAGGAGATCCATTATCTCCTTATATTTTCATCTTGGCTTTTGACTACTTCTCTAAATTACTAAATCGAGTTCGGTTGGCAATCCTTATGTCCAATATCGGCATAGATCTAACATTTTGGTTAGTCACACGGCTTATGCGAGATGATGTAATTGTCTTTTGCAATGGGAGTAAACAATCTATTAAATGCATTATGAGATCTCTTTCCGGTTTTGAATGCTGTTTCGGAATGGAATTTAATAAAGCCAAATGTTCTTTTCTAGCTAGTTCTTTGATGAAGGCACATATAAAAAATTGGATATTGGATTATCTTGGTTTTAAAGAGGTCGTTTATCCTCTTGTTTATTTGGGCTTTCCTTTGTCCAAAGGAAGAAGAAGATTATGTCATTTTGATGATGTGATTACCAAAATTGGTTCTAAAATTCAATGCTTTGGTCTAATTCTTTTCTTTCTAATGGTGGTAGAATTACTCTTTTGAAGAGTATACTAACTTCTTTCCCTTTGTATATTCTCGAATGGTTAATATGAAGAGAAGCTCTCAAAAGCTGCTTTCGATTATTTTCAACAAATTCTTATGGGAAGGCCGGCATAAACAAATGCATTGGACAAGCTGGGATAAATTATGTAAACCATTTGCACTGTGGTGGTCTTGGATTTAAAAGCTTCGAACATCTTAGTTTCTCATTCTTTTGTAAACAATGGATCCATTTCGGATCGAAGTCTTCACTTTGGTCTCTATTTCTTCATGGGAAATATTGTAGAACATCCCATCCCTCTCGGGTTCAAGCTAAATTAGGAGATTCCAAAAGCTGGAAAAGACTTTTAAAAGTAAGAGAATTTGCTTGAGCAACTCTTTATTTGGGATATTGGTGATGGTCAAGTGGATTTTTGGCTTGATAATTGGTTATTTAATGATCACTCTGTATAAGCGAGGTGTTACTTTTCTAATCGGAAAGTTTCGATTTACGGTCTAACTCCGATTGGGATGAAGATAAATCGAAAATTGCTTGTTAATATTGACTTGGTGAATAAAATTAAGTCTATACCTTTACAATCTAATGTTAAGGACAGATCGATTACCAAGAATCCATCTACTCAAAGTCTCTCCAAGTTCATTTACCTTTCTAGTAATAATTGGATTGCTAATGATTGGGGCAAGAAAATATGGAATAAATACATAACTCCTTCTATGTCATTTTTACGTTGGAAGCTTTTCGGGAAGTTTTTGCCAATCGATGATATTCCGAAATTAAAGGGTATTCGAGTACCTTCTATGTGTCCTTTTTGTCTCTCTAGTGAAGAATCCATTTCTCATTTATTTATCGGTTGCAATGCTATACGGGAGGTATGGAAGACTCGTCCTTAATCAAAGGGGATTGTCTCGTAAATATTGTTGTTGGACCAACCTTGTTGATTCTTTGGCAAGATTGGAAGATGACGAGTTGAATTCTATATCCCCCTAATTATATTTTGGTTCACTTGGATGGTTAGAAATGAGATTATGCATAATAATATGGTTTTTTCGACCCAAAGTTATCATAAAAAGCTGCTTGAATTTTCTTCTTAAGATGACGACTTCCTTAAATTTAATGAATAAGCCTTCGGTAATCAAATTCCAATTGATTATTTGGAGAACTCCTAAATACCCTTGGGTTAAAATCAATGCGATGGAAGTTATATACATTCCACTGCTTGTTAATAGTTCTAATGCTTGGTATTGGGGCCTTATGCGAAACTACGAGGGGTCTTGCTTATGGGTTATCTGCTCGCTCCGATTTCGCCATTAATGCATTAGAATGCGAAGCTATAGTTGTTTTCTAGAGTCTAAAGATAGCTATTACCGAATCATAAAGGCCCAATTCATGTGGAGATGGATTCATTAGTTTTACTAAATATTCTTCTACATAAATCGGCTACTCCTTGGTATCTTCAATTTGGATCAATAAAATTTCATTATTGGTATCTAATCTAACTATAGTTTGGAGTCACATCCATAGAGAGGGAAATCGACCGACTAATTGGCTTGCTTCTAGAGGCGGTTCTTCAAGGACATTTTATGCTTTTCTTCTTTGGATCTTAATTCTTCTATTTTTAAGGAGTTTAGAATTTTATTGCATGGGGATCTGCTTTCCTTTCCTCGTATCGGATGTACTAGATCTTCATGATTAATATATTTTTCTTTTTACGCTAAAAAAAAAATATATTTATATATAATGATTCATATATTTTTATTTATAATTTATTTAATTATTAAATAATTTTATTATTAAATTAAATTTATAGATAATATACTACACTTAAAATATTTAAAATAAAAAAATAATATTAAATAAAATTATAAATATATACATCTTTATATATACATATATATATTTATATATTTATTTAACTATTAAATATTTTAGAATTAAATTATATTTATAAATAATATACTATACTTAAAATATTTAAAATAAAAAATAATTTTATATAAATTTATACATATACATATATATATATATATATATATATATATATATATATATATATATATATATATATATATACATTTACATGTGTGTGTGTATAGCAATCTTTATATATCTAGTTTCTATTCCTTCATGCTCGGTTGTTCCGTTTTCTCGCTATCTCGCCTTTTATCGGTTTGCTTGCTTATATATTTTTACATATTTCTATAATATATATATATATATATATATATATATATATATGTATATTTCTAAATTTATATATATACATATGTATTTGAGATCCAAGTTATATGGTGTAGCTAATTATTGCTGGAGGAAGGTTCCAGGTTGTACTTTCACACTTCCAGCTTCCCCCCTCTCTGTTGTTGGTTTAGGTGGCTTCCAGACCTCTTCTTTCTTCCCTTATATATATATATAAGGCCTCTTCTTGCTTCCCTTTTATATATATATAGACACACGAACACATGTATTTTTAGCTTTTAACTTCTTTTGCTGGAACTGTCTTTGAAAACTTTGTTTTGCTTGGGGTCATGTTGACTAGTTCACCTTTTGAGAGGTTATATTGTTGGGTTGGATGAGCCTTGCTTATTGTTCTTATTTTCATTAAGAGCTTATATTTCAATTAATTCAAACACTTCTAGAATGATTCCGCATTTACATATATTTGTTCTGACTTAATTTTCTTCGCGATTTGGCTCCCGCAGCCTGTCTCCGGTGGCTATTTTGTACGTTTTCTTTTCGAGTCCGCTCTACGCGACTTCTTTTCCGCGCATCGCATTTACAGTACATTGTTGTGGCCCCATCGTCTTTGTTCCTTTTGCTAACAAGTTCGTTTGCCTTGCGGCAACGAAATTCTCTAGGCTATTCTGTTATGTTTCCTTTTGCCTAATATGTGTTGTTTATGCTCTGTTTTTGATATGTTTAGTTAGGGTTTACAGGTTGTTATGTGTTTTTTCTTTTTTGCATCACCTCGAGTTGTTCTTTGGAAGGGGGAACCGTTATGGGTGCGGTACTGTGTTGTTTTGTTTAGTTATAGTTAGGGATCCTCCTTCCATCCTCTTTTTGTACCTGTTTTTCAAATTTCAACACGAAAGGAGCCACGAGTAGCTCTTTCTTTAATATATATATATATATATATATATATATATATATATATAGTTATTTATAATTTTGTTAACTATTAAATATTTTTATAATTAAATTGTATTTATAAATAATATGCTATACCTAAAATATTTAAAATAAAAAAATAATATTAAATAAATTTATAAATATATAAAATAATATTATTTATATAAAATAATATTATATAAATAATAAAATAAAACAATATTATATATATATATATATATATATATATATATATATATATATTGAAAAATATATATATATATATATATATATATATATATATGCGTATATAAATTTATTTATTTATAATTTATTTAACTATTAAATATTTTTATGATTAAATTATATTTTTAAATAATAAACTATAATTTAAATATTTAAAATAAAAAATTAATATTAAATATATATATATATATATATATATATATATATTTATATATACCTATATATATATTAAATAAAAAAATACTAGTAAATAAATAAATCTATATATATATAAATAATATATATATATATATATATATATATATATATATATATATTTATCATTTTTTTAACTATTAAATAATTTTATAGTTAAATTACATTTTTTAATAATATATTATACTTAAAATATTTAAAATAAAAAATAACGATAAATAAATTTTTTTATATATATAAATATATATTTATGTACCTCTATATATATATTTTTTTATTTATACTTTTTTTAATTATTAAATATTTTGATAATTAAATTATATTTATAAATAATTTGTTGTACTTAAAATATTTTAAAAAAATAATATTAAATAAATTTTTTTATATATATAAATATATTTTTATGTACCTCTATATATATATTTTTATTTATAATTTTCTTAATTATTAAATATTTTTATAATTAAATTATAGTTATAAATAATATACTATACTTAAAATATTTAAAATAAAACAATAATATTATATAAATATATATATCTAATTATATATATATAATTTATTTAATTATTATAAATTTTTATAATTAAATTATATTTATAAATAATATACTATGCTTTAAACTTTTAAAATAAAAAATAATATATATATATATATATATATATATATATATATATATATATATATATATATATATATAACTATACAATTTTTTTATTTATAATTTATTTAATTATTAATTAATTTTTAAATTAAATTATATTTATAAATAATATACTATAGTTAAAACATTTAAAATAAAAAAATAATATATATATATATATATATATATATATATATATATATATTCCTTTATATATATTTATTTATAATTAATTTAATTATTTAGTATTTTTATGATTAAATAATACTTACAAATAATATACTATACTTAAAATTTTTAAAATAAAAAAATAAGATTATATTATTTATTTATTTATAATTTATTTAACTATTAAATATTTTTATAATTAAATTATATTCATAAATAATATACTATAGTTAAAATAGTTAAAACAAAAAAATAATAATATATATATATATATATATAATTATAAGTTATTTAATTATTAAATCTTTAATAATTAAATTTTATCTATAAATAATATACTTTACTAAAAATATTTAAATTTAAAAAAAATAATATCATATATATATATATATATATATGTATGTATATATATATATATATATATATATATATATATACATAAATTTACATATATATATTTAAGTATGTATGCATAAATATACCAATTCACTAACCAAATAGGTCAACTTTTGACCAAAAAGTCAACTTTGGTTAAAATGGTCAATTTTTAACCCAATGACCAACCCATTGACCCAATTGGTCTACTTTGACCAAAAAGTCATCTTTGATCAAAATGGTCAATTCTTAACCCAATTGCCAACTCATTGACCAAAGAGGTCAACTTTTGACCAAAAGTCAACTTTGCTCAAAATAGTCAATATCTAACCCAATGACCACCTCGTTGACCTAATAGGTTAACTTTTGACTAAAAGTTTAATTTTGGTAAAAATAGGTCAACTTTTAACAAAAAAGTAAATTTTGGTCAAAATGGCTAATTTCTGACCCAATGACCATCCTATTGACCCAAAGACCAACCCATTGACCCAATTGGTCAAAATAGTTAATTTTAGATCTAATGACCAATTATTCACTTAATAAGTTAATCTCTGACCAAAGAGTCAACTTTGGTCAAAATATTCAATCCTTAACCCAATGACAAACCAATTGACCCAATAGGTCAACTTTTGTCCAAATAGTCAATTTTGGTCAAAATAGTCAATTTTTGACTGAATGACCACCAATTGACCCAATAAGTCAACTTTTGACCAAAAAGTCAACTTTGGTCAAATTATAAGTCAACTTTTGACCAAAATATGTCAACTTTTGACCGAAAAAGTTAATTTTAGTTAAAATGGCCAACTTCTGACATAATGACCTCCCCGTTGACCCAATGGCTCAACTTTTGACCAAAAATTTAATTTTGGTCAAAATAATTAATTTTTGACCTAATGACCAAGATAGTCAATTTTTTGAATTAATGACCAATTATTGACCCAATAAGTCAATCTCTGACCAAAAAGTCAACTTTGGACAAAATGGTCAATGATTGACCCAATGACAAACCCATTGCCCAATAAGTTAAATTTTGACCAAAAAGTCAATTTTGGTTAAAGTAGTCAATTTTTGACCTAATGACCACCCATTGACCAAATATGTCAACTTTTGACCAAAAAGTCAACTTTGGTCAAAATGGTCATTTTTTGACCCAATGATCAACCCATTGACTAAATTGGTCAAATTTTGACTGAAAAGTCAACTTTTTAGGTCAAAATAGACAATTTTTTATCTAATGACCAATTATTGACCCAATAAGTAAATCTCTGACCAAAAAGTTAACTTTGGTCATAATTATCAATCCTTGACCCAATGACCAACCCATGACCCAATATGTTAACTTTTATTCCAAAAAGTCAACTTTGGTCAAAATGGTCAAACCTTGACCCAGTAACAAACCCATTGACCCAATATGTCAACCTTTGACCAAAAAGTCAATTTTGGTCAAAATAGTCAAATTTTGACCTAATGACCCCCATTAACCAAATAGGTCAACTTTTGACAAAAAAGTCAACTTTGGTCAAAATGGTCAATTTTTGACCCAATGACCAACCCGCTGGCCAAATTGGTCAAATTTTGACCAAAAAGTCAACTTTTTGGTCAAAATAGACAATTTTTGACCTAATGACCAGTTATTAACCCAATAAGTAAATCTTTGACCAAAAAGTCAACTTTGGTCATAATTGTCAATCCTTGACCCAATAACCAACCCACAGACCCAATAGATCAACTTTTGACTAAAAAGTCAATTTTGGTCAAAATAGTAAATTTTTAACATAATTACCAATTATTGACCCATTAGGTCAACTTTTGAACAAAAAAGACAATTTTGGTCAAAATTGTCAATTTTTGACCTAATGACCACCTCATTGTCCCAAAAGGTCAACTTTTGACTAAAAGTCAAATTTGGTCAAAATGGTTAATTTCTGACACAATGACCTAAATGTCAACTTTGGTGAAAATGTCTAATCCTTCATCCAATGACCAACCAATTGACCCAATTTGTTAACTTTTGACTAAAAAGTCAACTTTGGCCAAAATGGTTAATCCTTCACCCAATGACCAACCTATTGACCCAATAGGTCAACTTGTTGACCTCATTTTTGGGTGAGGTCTTTTCTCTCCTTAGTGCTTCTTAGGATCTAGCCATAAGGTTTTCTCCTTTACTATCCTAGAGGACTAGAATTTGGACCCACCCTTTTGCAATTCAGCTACTTATTGACTCCTCTTAGGACCCCACTTGGATGGTTGCAAACCTCTGAACCACCTTATAAGGTTAAGACCACCATATAGAGAACCAATAGTGAGCTCCTATAAGGTTGTTCAAGCCTTAGGAATACCCTGGGTGGCCTGGTCCCAGTGAGGTCTGGCTTACACACACTGCACTCTCACACACACCATCCTTACCTAATTCTCCCCCTGGTTCATGGGAGCACTCATGTGGCAAAGTCCAAACCCTAGCTCTTTGGCTAAGAGGGTTGGATACAACCCATCTTGGTCCATGGCTCATTTTAAGCTTCATCATGATCAAAGTTCAACTTTTACCAAAATGCCTGGTTTTGACATTGGGTCCTTCAAACCTACCTAAAATTACCCAATTGCCCCAAATTTTCCAAAATTCCCCAAAAATTACCCAAAATTCCCAAAAATTCTAAATATCATTTTGAAACAACCGCCACCTTTTAAATTCACCAAAATACCCCAATACCCTCCAAATAACCTCTTGATACCCTAAAATACCCTTTTGGCAAAAAATTCTAAAAATTCCCAGAAAATTCCAAACAATCCCAAATATTCCTAATTTCATTTTGTTCAACTACACCATATCCCAATTTTGCCAAAATAATCCACTTTTATCAAAATCCCCAAATTGACCTATTTTTAACCTAAATGGACCCAATGTCACACCAAACCAACCCATTTGACCTCAATTTTGCCCCATTTCAATTCTAAACTTCAATTCAACATCATTACTATCAATCTAAACCAAATCCAAGCCCAATTTGATTCATATTTGAGTTCAATTCCATTTGAAATCCAAAACCCCCATTTTAGCCTAAAGTGAACCCATGCCCTAAACCTACCAAATTGATTAGCCAAACCCTAAAATTTATTCCCAATTAATGTTGGGAACTCTTCAATACATTCCCCTAGATCATTTGAAACTTTCAATTGGGTCTAAACCCCACCTTAAACCAACTTGGACCCAAGTTGATTCAACCTTGCCTAAATTGCCCAAAATACCAAAATCCACTAAATTGACCCTTCAATTGAACCCAAAACCTCTCCATGTCTTCATGAAACTTCTTCATGGAAATCATCTCTTGAAAATTGCTCAAGACATTTAGACCTAAATCAAACCAAACTCACGTTATCCCAACCCAAACCCAAGTGAACCAATTTGAACCCATAACCAAACCTAACCAAATTAAACCAAATGTGGCTAAACCAACCTATCCACAACCACTAAGTAAACCCTAGGAACCACCCTAGATCCACCTAACCCAAGCTAAGTGAGCCATGGACCAAGTGTCCCCCATTTTAAGGGATCTCTTCCCTTAAATGGACAAATCCACCTTTTGCCTCACCCCAAATTCCCCCTTGCCTGGTTTATCACCATTAAACCCTACTCCTTGGTTGACCTGACCCATGGCCAGCTCCCTTGTCCTTGTCGGCCGGCCTAGCCTCCAGAGGGGGACAAAACTGAGAGCCACCACCAAGTGAAACTCACCCAAACTCACCCAATTGGCCACCTCTACTAAATCAAACTTTGGAGCCTCTCTTCCCCCACCTAAGCAACTAAATCCACCCATCAATTGAGCCCTAGCTCAGCCCAATGGCCCTGGCCATTTAAACACCACCTCTCGGCCATGAGAGAGGTGTTGAAATTTTTCTCAACAGAAGCCCTCCAAATCGCTCCCAGAGCTCCTCCTAGCTAAGAGAAGCTCATCCCCACTGTTCTCCTGCCCTGAATCTCCCCGACTGAGCCCAATTTCTCAGTTAAAAATCAGGCCAGAAACAGGACACTCTCTGTAACTTCACTAAATCCAAAATAACTCTTCCTACACCTTCACCAGAGGTAAAGGAGAAGTTCCCCAGTGAAAGCCCCCTCTCCAGGCCACTCAGTTGTTCCAACCCCCAAGCTTTGTGATCAGGCCAGGTCGAAGTCATACACAGGCAATTCACCGCAGCTCCAGGCTTCATCCCTAGCTTCCTTGGACTCCAAGGAACGTGCCGAGCCTCTCTGATAGAAGCTTCATTTCTCAGAGCCAAGGTATTGCCCTCTTCTTCCTCCCAAGCTTCCAGCGATTCTTCATTTCATTGAAGTCAATTTTAATGCATGTTAACCGTACGGATGTGTTCGTCTTCTCAAGACGAATCCATAGAGCATAAGAACTCAAAAATCCTTTGAGTATCGAGCGAGATCCTAGGGTTAGAAGGTGGACGACTCACGGGACGCACCAGTCATAGACGATGACCAGGGACCGTCAGATGGTTTGTGTATCCGGTGAACGACTAGGATCACGCCAGACGAATCAACGGGACATGAACTGCGGGCGTGTGGCTGCTGAGTCAGATGGCGGCGCCGAATCTGGGAGCGACGCATGGAGTTCAATTTGTCATAGGTTGAGTTGGCGCTGACGTGGATAAGTAGGAAAATCTGATTTTTCTTATTTATTTAAATACCAAAAACTTCAAAAATTGATATCTTTGAATAGAAAAATCATAAAAATAAAAGAAAAATACACTTTTACTCAGTGAACAAAGAAGAATAATGTGGAAAAGGAATTGATCTATTTTGTTGAGTATTTTATTTTTAATTAATTTAATACTATTTTGAGACATGTATACATTTCACCATGGTATGAGACCATAGGGCTTTTGTAGCCTCTGATCTTGGGAACATTCCCTGAATTTTCCAAGGCCAGAGGCTATCCCTGTGGCAAGTTATTTATTTTTCAACTTTATGTCACTATTTTTGACATTTTAATTCTAAAAATTATCATGTTGCTTAGAAAATTCCAAGAAAATTTGGTGAAGTTCCTTAGGACCAGAGGACCCTAAGATAATTATGGTTTGAGTTAATTCATTAAGGATAACCCTAATTGGCTTAAATACTCAAAATTAAACTTTAATTAATTAGAGTTAATCACACATTAAAATGACTTGAAAATAATTCTCCACTGATCTTTAAGATTAGGGGAACCTCACATAAAAATTTGAAGTCAATTGGAAATGTTTAACCCTATTAAATGGATCAATTAAGCCACATAATCAAAATTAAACTTTAAAAATTCATAACCTCAAAAATACATTTCAAAAATTCACCAAATTGATTTTGGAACATCTCTGATATCAGAGGAGTCCATGAAAAATAAAAGTAGAATTTTCTAAAAATTTTCATTTTTAAGCATATTTTAATATTTTCAATAATTAAAAAATAATAAAAATCACAAAAATAATAAAAATCATAAAAATGTCATAATTGATCCCCTAATCACTTAGGAATAAACCAAATATTTTTCCAAAGTCTCAAAGTAAATATATTGAATTTTAAATGCTTAAGACAATTTTTAATATTAAAAATGGATTTTTTCAACCTTTTCACTAAATTAATTCTAATAAATCAAAGAAAAATCAGAAAATTATAAAATTTGTTTCTCTGAACTCCTTGAGGTCAGAGAGATTTATGAAAAATATAAAACTTAATTTTTAATCTTTATTTTATTTTATAATTAATTAAAACTCTAAAACTTAAAATAATTATAATAAATAAAATATAATTTAGAAAATCACCAAAATTAGTCCAAGTGGTCCTCTAGACATTAGAAATATCCCATAATTTTCTTAAGGATAGAAACTTTACCTTGGTCATGTTAGTGAATTTTCTTTGAAAACCCCTATTTTCCATTAAAAATAATTATATAAATAAATTAAATTCAGAAAAATCACTTTTTCTCCTCTAATGTCTTAATTGGCATGTGAGTGAAGTGGCATAAAAATCTTATGTTTATTTAAGTTTAATTTAATGAGTTATAAAATAAATAAGCTTAAAGGGGCATAAAGGTAATTAAAAGATTTTAAACCCTAATTAATATTTAGGTCTAATCAAAATAGGGGTAAAATATGTGATTTTAATTTTTTCTCTCATATGATTCATACTTTGGGAAATCAAAGGGTAGGAACTCATTAATCACTTTAATAAACCAAAAATGAAACTTTAATTAATTAAATAATTTAAATTTTGGAAGATTAATTGAAATTGGATTATTGAAATGGGGATATAACTTAAGAGGATATTGATTCTTTAATTTAAAAATCCCTAAATAAATCAATTAATAATATTTAACTCTTAAACTTAAGAGGATAAGTGGAACTAATAATTAAATGATTAAAAGTAAATAATTCTTAATTTAATTAAAACCTACATCATTAAATAATTTAATAATTGATTAAAGCCTAAAATGTTAAATAATTAAAAAGTAAATTAAAATATTTGAAACTAATTTAAAATCATTTCAAAACAAACTTAAATGAAAATTACAAATTTTAAATAATTTTAAGACAACTTACCTTAAAAACATAATTAAATTAATTAATATAACTAATCTAAATTAAATCATCAAAATTTAATAAATAATTTGAACACCTCTTTTGACCTAAGTCAATCTAAAATTTAAATTAACATGAAATATTGATATCATTTATTAAAAGTTTAACTTAAATGAATCAAACTTCATTCCAAACTTAAAATCATTGTTTAAAATTTCATAAATAAATCACATTAAAGTAAATCATCAACTTTAACTTCGAATCATTAAAGTCTTTAACAAATTAACTTGCCCCTGAAAGCTTTAAATTATTATAACCATTAAATGAAGTGTTAAGTGAAATGTCACATCACTCATAGGATAATCAAACATCCTAGTTCACTGAGCAAGGGAACAAAACCTAACTAAACCCTTGGATGATTAATTTATCTGTGTAATTAAATTCACTTGGACTCAAAACTGTCCCAGAGATATTGAAAAGATGTTTAGGATTTATTCTAAGCACTTCCTCAATACGATGGGTAGTTTTAAAGAACAATTGAACTTAATTGTTCTTTGATGAAGAAAATCATCCTTAACCAAAATCAAGAACCTAGACGTCATAGGAAATGACTAGCTATAGTGATTAGGATTCAGTAGACAACCAAAACCCTTCCTTTAGTCTTTACCTAGGTACTTGTTGAAACATTTAAAAGCTTTAATATGTGTTTTAAAGTATAGCTTGGAATGATGGGAGGACCCTCCAGGTACGCTTTTATGTTATTGCAAATTACTCCATTGCATTTTCTTTACACACACAGCGCTTTATTTTCTTGTATGTTAAACAAGACTGTTGCATGAAAACCAAAACCTTTAGGATAGTCCCTGAACTGAAACCAAAACTAAAATTAAAAGTCACTACAAGATAAAATCTACTGCCACAATATTCAAAATATAAAACAACTCAAAACTTAATCACAAACAGAACAACAAAACCACAACTTTAACTAAATTAAAACGTCTTGTTAGATGATATGGAATATCTCGGATGATGTAACCTACATGTTGCTAACGGGATTTCCCACGGTCTAAATGAAAGTGTGGAACTCATTCAGTTGAGTTTAGCAAATTCATTTGGACTAAGTGAATTCGATAAAAATAATGATGCCGGAAGGATGGAACGGTGGGATCTTAACCAGTGTTTTTATAATCAACTTTAAGATTTCCCTAATAAAACATTAAAGACATTTGGATCTTAAGATTCTCTAAACCAAAACACTTCTCTCATCTCCTGATTTTCACTTTCTAAAACTAAACCTCTGCAACAACAAGGAGCTTGGAGCACAGTGGGCAGCACGACCATCTTCATCAGCAAAACTCGGGTCTACATCAGCAAAACCTTTCCTTATAATTAAACAACCAAACCATAGGATTTCGAGGTAGTTTGCCTAGTGCAACATAAATCCTTAAATTTTTGTCAGGCATTTGTATAATCATGTTATGCAAATTAAGCCTTAACCAGTCTTAGGACTCCGAGGTAGTCGTTTGGTACGACATAAACCCTCACATCTTCGTAGCTATTTGTGTGATTATGTCATAAAAATATAAGTCCTAATTAACTAAAATTGCCAAGATTGCAACATTAAAATAAACTCCAAAATTGAAGACGAACAATAGGATAGTCTAGAAAGTTGCCAAGATTCTTCTTGGATCCTCAGCTTCTCCTACTTCTCTTTCTTTGGACTCCTTAAAATAAATGGTTCCAAATTTGAGCTAATCCCTATTGAAATCTCCAAAATTCAATCCTTTGAAAACCTTAAACTTTGAAATTCTTGAGAGAAAAACCACTTATCATTATCGAGAGTTTTCTTAAGTAATTCTCGTCATTTAAGATGTAATTAACTATAGGGGCTTGTCCTTACAGGGAACTTTAAGAACCCAGGTAATATAAACCCTGCTTAATTCCTTTATATTAAGTAGGGGAATCTGTCGGCTTATAAAATTGGTTCACAGACCGAACGGATGTCACAAATCTTCTAGTTTATTTAATCAAGCCCCGTCATCAAGTAGTGTGTCTATTCTCCGGGATGGATACACGGTTTGTGATGCGGTGCTCATTTATATAAACTATTTAGGATGTGGGATCGGTTTGATTTTTCATATATTAAAATTTTCAAACTTAAAATTATTTTCAAAAAATCAAATACTACTTTTGAAATTATACATTCAAATTAAACCTAAAAATATGCTGACACAACTTTTGACGAAAAAGTCAATTTTGCTCAAAATTGTCAATTTTTGACCTACTGACCGCCTCATTGACCTAAATAGGTCAAATTTTGACCAAAAGACAACATTGGTCAAAATAGTTAACCTTAACACAATGACCAACTCATTGACCCAATAGGTCAACTTTTGACTAAAAAGTCAATTTTGATTAAAATAGTCAATTTTTGACTTAATCACTAATTTTGGACCCATTAAACCAATCTCTGACCAAAAAGTCAACTTTGGTCAAGATGGTTAATCTTTGACCTAATACCCAACCCATTGACCCAATAGGCCATCCTTTGAACAAAAAGTCAACTTTGGTCAAAATGGTCAATCCTTGACCCAATGACCAACCCATTGGCCTAATAGGTGAACATTTGACCAAAGAGTCAATTTTGGTCAAAATAAACAGTTTTTAAATTAATGACCCAATAAGTCAATCTCTGACCAAAAAGATAACTTTGGTTAAAATGGTTAATCTTTGATCCAATGACAAACCCATTGACCCAATAGGTCAACTTTTGACCAAAAAGCCAATTTTGGTCAAAATAGTCAATTTTTGAATTAATGACCAATTATTGACCCAATAAGTTAATCTCTGATAAAAAAGTGAACTTTGATCAAAATAGTCAATTCTTAACCCAATGAAAAACCCATTGACCAAATATTTTTATTTATAATTTTTTTAATTATTAAATATTTTTATAATTAAATTATATTTATAAATAATATACTATACTTAAAATATTTAAAATAAAAAAATAATATTATATATATATATATATATATATATATACATATGTCGGCATATTTTTTAGGTTGTGTGTTTTATTTTTGAAAAGGGGGTCGCCTAACGAAGTTGTCGGCGAATTTTTAATTTAATTTAAATAAATAATTTTGAAAAGTAGTATTTGATTTTGAAAATAATTTTAAATTTGAAGGTTTTAAGATATGAGATTAAACCGATCTCACATCCCAAATAGTTTATATAAACGAGCATCGCACCACAAACCGTGTATCTATCCCTAAGGATAGACACACTTCGCTTGATGGTGGGGCTCGATTAAATAAACTAGAAGATTTGTGACATCCGTTTGGTACTGCGAACTAATTTTATAAGCCGAAAAATTCCCCAGCTTAATATGAAAGCATTAAACGGGGTTTATATTACTCAGGTTCTTTTAAAATTCTCTATAAGGGCAAGCCTCTATAGTTAATTACATCTTAAGTGATGGGAATCACCTAAGAAAACTCTCGATAATAATCAATAATTCCGCTCTCAAGGATTTCAAAGTTTAAGTTTTCAAGGGATTGAATTTTGGAATTTCAATAGGGTATGGATCAAATTTGGAACATTTTGTTTTGGGAATCCAAAGGAAGAAAAGTAGGAGAAATCACGGATTCGAAGCGAACTTCGGTAATTTCCGACTATCCTATTGTTTGGCTTGAGTTTAGGAAAGTCCTAATATTTATTTAAATATTTTGATCTTGCCAATTTTAATTAATTAGGGCTTATATTTGTATGATAAAATCAAACAAATAGCCTCAAAGATGTGAGGGTTTATTGTCGTACCGGACGACTAGCTCGGAATCCTAAGACCGGTTAGGGCTTAATTTGCAATGCAAGTGCCTAACGAAGAGTTGAGGATTTATGTTGCACTAGGCAAACTACCTCGAAGTCCTATGGCTTTGTTATTTAATTCTAGGAAAGTTTCTTTGAAGTAAACTCGAGTTTTGTCGATGACGATGGCCGTGCTTGCCCACCATGCTCCGAGCTCCTTGTTGTTGCAGAGGTTCAATTTTAGAAGTCATAAATCAGGGGATGAGAAAAGTGTTTTGGTTTAGAGAAAATCTTAATTTCCAAGTTTTTTCAATATTTTAATTAAAACAAATCTTAAAGTTGATTATAACGACACCGGTTAAGATCACACGGTTCCATCCTTCCGGCATCATTATTTTTATCGGATTCACTTAGTCCAGATGAATTTGCTAAACTCAACTGAATGAGTTCCACACTTTCATTTAGACCGTGGGAAATCCCATTAGCAACACATAGGTTACATCATCCGAGGTATTCCCGATCATCTAACAGGACGTTTTAATTTAATTGTAATTGTAGTTTTGTGTTTTGTTTGTGATTAAATTTTGAGTTGTTTTATATTTTGAAATGTTGTGGCGGTGAATTTTATCTTGCAATGACTTTTAACTTAGTTTTGGTTTCAGTTTTAGGGAATATCCTAAAGGTGTGGGTTTTCATGCAACAGTTGTTTATCATGCAAGAAAAGTAAGTGCGATGTGATTAAAGAAATTGCAATAATGTAAATTGCAAGAAAGTAATTTGCAATAAAATAAAAGCGTACCTGAAGGGTCTTCCCGTCATCCCAAGCTGCACTTAAAACATAATTAGAATATTTAAGCAAATTCCTAGGTAAAGCTAAGGTAAGGGTTATGGTTTTCTACCAAATTCCTAATCCTATAGCTAGTCATTTCTTATGACGTCTAGGTTCTTTGTGTTTTGGTTTGAGGACGATTTTCTTATCAAAGAACAATTAAGTTCAATTGTTCTTATAAACATCGTATTATATCGAGGAAGTGCTTAAGACAAATCTTAAACATCTTTTCAATATTTCTAGGATTGTTTTAAGTCCAAATGAATTTAATTATATAAATGAATTAATCGTCCAGGGATTCAAGTTTTGTTAACTTGCTCGATTGAACTAGGACATTTGAATATCCTATGAGTGAGGTAACATTTCATTTAATGTTCTGTTTAGGAGTTATGATAACTAAAGCTTTTGAGAGTAAATTGGTGTTCAAATGATTTGTGATTTCATTTAACTTCAGTGAAAGGGTTTAAATTTGGAATAGTGTTCATGTTATTTTAGATTTATTTTGAATTCTTTATGTCTTTGGTGATGTTATATTTAATTCAACTTAATTTAATTTAATTTAATTTAATTAAGTTTTAATTTAATTTAATTCAATTTAACTCAATTTAGTTTGATTTGATGTTACATTAAATTAATTTGATTTGATTTAATTTTAATTTAATTTGATTTAATTTAATTTAATTTGATTTTATTTAATTTAATTTGATTTTATTTATTTAATTTAATTTAATTTAATTTAATTTTATTTTATTTATTTAATTTAATTTTATTTATTTGATTTTATTTAATTTAATTTAATTTAATTTAATTCAATTTAATTTACTTAATTTAATTTAATTTTTAGTTTAATTTTATTTTTTTAATTTTAATTGAAATTTTAAAAGAGTTTAATGATTTAATTTTAGTTTAATGATTAAGTCTTTTAATGTTTTGAATTTGAGTTATCATTTTAATTAAGAATTGAATATTAATGAGATAATTAATTTAGGGATTTTTAAATTAAAGAATAAATCTCTTCCTAATAATATCCCTATTTTAATAATTCCAATTTTATTATTCTTCCAAATTTAATCAATTATTTAATTAAGGTTTAATCATTTTAAATTGCTTAATGGGTTTCTACCCTTTAATTATTTAAATTTCAATCATCCAAATCAGATTAGGATCAAATATTTTACTTGTTAATTTTTTATTAAACCTAAAGTTTTAATTAAGGATTAAAAATTTTAATTACCACTTTATTGAACTCACTAAATTTATAATAATTTCATAACTCACTAAATTGAACTCAAATGAACTTAAAATTTTCATGTGACTTCACTCATATGTCAATAAAGACATGAGAGGAGAAAATGTGATTTTTCTCGTATTTAATTTATTTATATAATTATTTTTGGTAGAAAATAGAGATTTTCAAGGAAAATTTAATAACATGACCAAGAGAAAGTTTCTTTTCTTAAGAAAATTAGGGGACATTCCTAATGACCATAGAACCACTTGGACAAATTTTGATGATTTTTTGAATTATATTATTTTTATTATAATTATTTTAAGTTTTGGAGTGTTAATTAATTTAAAAATAAAATAAATGTTGAAAAATGAATTTTATATTTTTCAAAAATCTCTCTAATATCAAGTAAATCAGAGAAGAAAATTTTATAATTTTTGGATTTTTCTATGATTTATTATAATTATTTTAGTGAAAATGCTAGAAAATACATTTTTTTAATTTTAAAATTACCCTAGAGCTTTAAAATTTAATATCTCACTAAATAGACCTAAGAAAAATATGGAGTTTGTTCCTAAGTGATTAAAATTCAAAATGTGACATTTTGGTGAATTTTATTATTTTTGTGATTTTTATTATTTTTTAATTATTAAAATATTAAAATAATATTAAAAAATCAACTTTTTTAGAAAATTGAAATTTTAATTTTTTTAAATTCCCCTAATATCAGAGAGGCTCCAAAACCAATTTGGTGAATTTTTAAAAAGTATTTTGAAAGTTATGAATTTTTAAAGTTTAAATTGACTAAATGGCTTAATCAACCCATTTAGTAGGGCTAACCAAGTCCAATTGACTTCAAATTTTTATGGTAGGTTCCTCTGATCCTAAAGGTCAGTGGAGAATTGATTTCAAGTCAATTTGATGTATGGTTAGCTCTAATTAATTAGAGAACCATTTTGGGTGTTTAAGCCAATTAGGGTTGTTTTAAATGAACTAACTCAAAACCTATTTTTCCTAGGGTCCTCTAGTCGTAAGGAACATCACCAAATTTTCCTAGAATTTATTTCACAACATGCTATTTATTGGAATTAAAATACTCAAAACGAGTAACATGAATTTGAAAAATCAATAACTTTTCATAGAGATGGCCTCCGACTTTGAAAAATTCGGAGAATGTTCCCAAATTCGGAGGCTTAAAAGCCCTATGGTCTCATGCCATGGTGAATTGTATAAATGCATGGAGAATTAAAAATATGCAGAGAGTAAATAAATTATAAAAAATAAAATACTTGATGAAATTAAATGATTTCTTTTCCACATTATTCTCCTCTATTCACTCGAGCAAGAGGGTATTTTTATTTTATTTTTCTGATTTTTCTACACAAAGTTATGAATTTTTGAAGTTTAGGGAATTAAATAAATCGGAAAAATACCCTAATTTTCTATTTATCCACGCGGCGCCGCGTCAACCTCGGCAGCTCCGAACGCACACGCGTCGCGCTCCCATTCGACGCCGCCATCTAACTCAGCGCTCCCGGGGCCCGCTGTATCGTTCCATCTTCTGATCCGACGCGATCCTGGCCGTCCGTCCGCGCGTGTATTGAATGGACGACATCCGTTCATCGTCCCCAAGTGTCCTCACCCGAGAGCCGTCCACACTAAATCCCTAATATCTCACTCGATACTCGATGGATTTTCATGTTCTTATGCTCTATGGATTCGTCTTGAAGAGATGAACACATCTATACGGTTATCATGCATTGAAATTAAAGCATTTGAAATGGAGAATCTCCTGAAGCTCGGGATGAAGAGTTAGCTCATACCTTTGCTCAGAGAAGTGTGGCTTCGATCTGAGAGTTGTTGCACCTTCGATTGGATCCTAGCAAGCTCCGGATGAAGTCTCCCGGTCGCAGTGAATTGTCTAGGTTGGATTTCGACCACGGTCGATCACAAAGCTTGGAGGCTGGAGCAAGCTGGGAGGCGTGGAGATGGGGCTTTGCTTTGGTGGACACCTTCCCTTGGTGCAGTGAAGGTGTAGAACCAATCAATTTGGGGATTGTGTCACTTGTGGAGAAGTGTCCTGGTTTTGGGTGGAATTTCGGTTGAGAAATTGGGTTTTGTCAGTGGGGATTAGGGCAAATTGACACTGTGGATCAACTGCTCTAAGGGTGGAGAAGGGTTTGAAACAATTTTGGCAGAGTTTCGGCAAGGTTTGTGCAACTCTCCTTTCATGGTCGTGAGGGGGTCGGGTTTAAATAGAGGTGGCTGGAGAGCCTCCCAGGGATGGCCAAGGGTTAGGATCAGCTGCTCTGGTCATGGGAAGAACAGCCATGGTGGCCATTGGGCATGGGGTAGCTCGGCAAGGTGGAATTCCAAAGTTTGGCTCCTCCCAAGGTCTCGGCCATGGTGTTTTCCGGCGATCCGAGCGGGTGGCCGGCAGGCATGGGTCACCTTCGGGGTCGGGGAGTCCGGGGCTTGAAGTTGGTGAAGTCGATTGGAGTTGGACATGTGTAAAGTGTTTAGATTGAAATGGAATGGTGGAAAGGCTATACTTGGCTAGGTTTGGTCAACCCATTTGTTTGGGCTGGGTTCACCTCCCCATGGCTGGTCTTGGCTGAGAAGATCGGTTAGGCTAGGCTAGTCGAGAGGTGGTGATGTCCTTATCCAAGAATATTTGGATTAAATCTTGGTTAAGGGGAAACATGCTTAAGGCTAATGACTTTTAGGAGATGGTTAAAGGACCTCCTCCTTTTGCCATTAATGGCATGGTCGCATGCCAAACTTTCATGGCTCCATATGGCTTGTGAATGGCTCATCCTTGGCTCCATTTGGCTTGGGAAAAGCTTGGGTCGATTTCATAAAAAGGGATTTAAGAAAATTTTGGTATTTTGATGGGAATTTATATGGGGCTTGATTTGGAATTGTTTAATTGATGATTTTGAAACTTAGGGGCAATTTTGATTAAATGGATGATGAGGGGAAGTGCCATGTGGGATTTGGATGAATTTGGGCTTTTGAATTTGAAGGAAGTGGGTTTTTAGGAAAGTTTAAGGGGAATGGGCTTTTTGATTTTAGGATGGGCATTTGGGTGAAGATTTTGTGAAGGACCTTGTCAAATAAGTGTTATAATTGGTTTAGGGATGTTCTATGAAGGGCTTGGAGTCAATTTGGTGTGATTTGGGGTTGAATTGGTTTGAATTTGGATTTATTGGGTAAGTGGGCCTATGTAGGTCAAATTGGGCTAACTTGGGCCAATGTTGGGATAGGGTTGAAATTGATGTAAAATTAATGTTGAGAAATATTTATGGGAGTGTTTCAAAGAGGTTTTGACTTTGGTTGGGCTTTGATTTTGGGGTTTGGGCTCATTTGGGTTAGGTTTGGGTTTAGGCCAAAATTGGGCCTTTTAGCTTTGGGTTGAATTTGAGTGGGGTTTGGGTCTAAATTTTGGGCAAATCATGTTAGTGTTTTTCTTGTGGGGATGCTAAGGAAGATTTAGAAAAGATTTGGGGTTAATTGGAGTTGAATTGGGTGAGTTTGGGTTAGGTTTGGGTCATGGGTCCAAATTGGGCTTTAAGGCCAAAAGTGAAATTGGATCCAAATGTCAATCAAATTGGACTTGGATTTGGTCTAGATTGGTATTGGGAATGTTGAATTGAAGTTTAGAATTGAATTGGACCAGAATTTGGGTCAATTGGGTAGGTTTGGTTTGACATTGGGTTCATTTTGGGTTAAAATGGGTCAAATTGGGGGTTTTGACAAAAGTAGGGTAAACTGACAAAATTGGCCCATGGTGTAGTTGAACAAAACGAAATTGGGAATATTTGGGATTTTCTGGAATTTTCTGGGAATTTTCTGAATTTTTTGGATTTTTGGGTCAAGAGGGGTTTTTTGGGTATTTGGAGGGTATTGGGAGGTATTTTTGGAATTTTTGGTATTTTTGGGTATGGATGAACAATTTGGGTGATGTGGAAATGTTTGGGAATGATTTTGGAGGATTTTGGGTAATTTGAAAATTTTGCAAAAATTTGGGTAATTTCGAGAGTTTTGGGTAAGTTAAGCGGGTGTAGGGTCCGAGGGTCGAAAATTGAAAATTTGGGAAATTGAAGATTGGGTGGATGTAAGTGGAAAGAAGTCATTTTGGTTGAGCCATGAAGCCATATCAAGCCCATATGAGCCATGAAGGGACTCATTTGAGGCATTCGCTATGTTGTTCCTAACCCTCTTAGCCAAGGGCTCAGGGGTTAAGGACCATCCATGTGAATCACCTACATGAGTCGGGAGGTCGAGTTGGGTATGGGTGTGTTTGTTAGGAAGTGTGTGAAAGTGTAGTGTATAAGTGTAGTGTGTGTGTAAGTCGGCCCCTTCACTGAGACCGAGGCCACCGGGGCGGTCCTAAGGCCGAAGAGTCCTATAGGAACTCATCCTTTAAACTTCCACATTTGATTTCGACCCTCTAGGTGATTAGGGGCCTACAATCGAGTTTGTGGAGTTTGAAGGGAGTTTAGAAGTGGTTTGAGTTTCTAAAAGGTGGGTCCCGATTCTAGTCCTCTAAGATAGTCGAAAGGAAAAGCTAAGGCTAGATCCTAAGCACTAAAAGAAGAAGAGAAGACCTCATCAAAAATGAGGTCGACAAATGGACCCCGATAGGTGTGGTGAGTGACGGAGCACACCGCGCGTTTTGGAGTTGGCCGAAGCGATCAACAAAACCAACACAAACGTCAAGTGACAAACTTAGGACAAAGCAAAAGAATTTCCGCTGGGGAGTATCGGGTATGTTCCCAAAACTGGAGATACCTGAACTCTCGCTGGGGAAAAGAAAAGGAGGTGAATTCCGAATCACATGACCTGGGAGAATTTCGATTTAGATTTTATTTTGTTTCGGTTTAAGTTTGACGTGTGAACATAGATTTTAGTTTGGAATTTTAATTTAGATTGAAGTTTTGTCAAAATTAATTTGAGGGATTTGATTTGAAATGAAAATTGGAATTATGAGGTTTTAGATGTAACATCTTCAACCTCGAAAGAAAATTGAATTGATCAAATTGAATCATTGCGATGAGGAGAGATCTCGAAGCAATGCGGTATTGGATGTAAAATCCTTAACCTCGAGAGTTTGATTTTGATGTATTTCATTGCTGTAGGGAAAGAATCCTAAAGCGATGCGGTCTTGGATGTAAAAATCCTCGACCCGAAAAGTTTGATTTTGATGTATTTCGGTGCGATAGGGAAAGAATCCTAAAGCGGTGCGGTCTTGGATGTAAAAATCCTCGACCCAAAAAGTTTGATTTTGATGTATTTCGGTGGAATAGGGAAAGAATCCTAAAGCGGTGCGAGTCTTGGATGTAAAATCCTCGACCCAAAAGTTTGAATTTGATGTATTTCGGTGCGATAGGGAAAGAATCCTAAAGCGGTGCGGTCTTGGATGTAAAATCCTCGACCCAAAAGTTTGAATTTGATGTATTTCGGTGCGATAGGGAAAGAATCCTAAAGCGGTGCGGTCTTGGATGTAAAATCCTCGACCCAAAAGTTTGAATTTGATGTATTTCGGTGCGATAGGGAAAGAATCCTAAAGCGAGTGCAGTCTTGGATGTAAAATCCTCGACCCAAAGTTTGAATTTGATGTATTTCGGTACGATAGGGAAAGAATTCTAAAGCGAGTGCGATCTTGGATGTAAAATCCGAGGCCCAAAATTTGAATTTGATGTATTTTAGTGCAATAGGGAAAGAATCCTAAAGCGGTGCGGTCTTGGATGTAAAATCCTCGACCCAAAATTTGAATTTGATGTATTTCGGTGCAATAGGGAAAGAATCCTAAAGCGGTGCGGTCTTGGATGTAAAAATCCTCGACCCAAAATTTGAATTTGATGTATTTCGAGTGCGATAGGGAAAGAATCCTAAAGCGATGCGGTCTTGGATGTAAAATCCTCGACCCAAAAATTTTGATTTTGATGTATTTCAGTGCAATAGGGAAAGAATCCTAAAGCAGTCTGAGTCTTGGATGTAAAATCCTCGACCCAAAAATTTGAATTTGATTGAGATTTGAAATCTGGAAAGATTGAATTTGAAATTTGGAAGGATGAGTTTGAACTCGATTGAAATTTTGATTTAAGATTTGATTTAAAATTTATGTTGATTTTGTTTATCTTTTAATGATTCAAATTTTATTTTATCGTTTATTTAATGTTCATGTGAATTTGGTGTTCGTCATTTTTAGTTTTTTTTTTTAGGAAAGTTTTCTTTTATTCTTTTTTTTTTTCTTTTCTGTTTTTTGTTTGAAGTTCATTTAACTTTAATGGTGTTTCCCAGTCAATTTGCACAAAAGAGGTGAAGGCCAAAAATGTGACATGGTCACTTTCATTCCAATCATGTTGAAGATACATCATACAACTCGATCTGGAATACATCTCATACAATCCATGTAGACTCAAAACGGACTATGTATGATCTTTGTTGATCCATCCAAAGAAGCATCCGTCAAAAATCCATGTACGAATAGTGGGGTACATGGTCGATAACATCACCTTCCAAGCCATCCTTGGCGAGGATGCGCAGTTGGATGTACGTTGGAGGTGTGATATTTCCCATGTAACTCACGGCTCGTAAGGCGGAGGTTCTCTAGCTCTAGGTACAGTCGGAAATGGTAAGGTGTCTTCCTGTCATCCATTCTCCCGAAAGTAAGCGAGATCCGCTTCACTGGTACTCACGGTATGCAATGCTTAGCGATATCTGCTCTGTTGCCCTTCGGTATCATGACGGAACCTACCGGTAAAGGTATCATCAACGGCCCTCGGAACTCACCCGGGCTCGCTATCCGGAGGTCGAGATCCGAACATGATGTTACACTCGTTCGGGAAAGAGACCGTGCGAAGGGTCGACAAAGTCGTGGTGATCTATGTGCGGGGGTATGCGGTCACCTTGTTTGTAGATGTTGATAATGCAACTATTGGGTATGCAATCCGCTGGCGGTACCCTCCATGTTATCAATCTCTTTACCATTCTCTTGATGACTAATGGCATCGGATCCACTTGCCCATGACGGAGTATTCCGGTGGGTTTCCCTTCTGTCTTCGACAAAGTTGTAGCGGCATCCGCATTGTATTGTGATTCTTCCCTTCCCCGGCATCCATCTCCGGGGTTACGAGCGAGTATTTTCCCTTAGGCGGCCTGCTCGGCCCATTCTTTTCAAATCCCAAATACAATCCACGATTTGTTGTTGTTCATACTACGAGAATACGTACGTATGTAGCTCGAGGCCCTCTAGTATATTGATTCTTCTACCTTTAATTCTCTCGAAGTATTCAAAGGTTTTCTTTTCAACATTACGCATTCTCTCCGGCTCGTATTCCGGAATGATCGCGGATGGCGAGGCTCGGTGACGTATTGTGGGATATACGGCTCAATCCCTTCACGTTCTCCTGCATACCTCGGCTCCTCGGGGATGATGTCCGTCGGGACATCCCCGGGGTTGCTCACGCAACAAGGTCATGCATCCTTGGTGGTTCTATCCGGTGGCGTGGTAGCCTTCTTTCTTCGAGTCTTTGGGAGATTTCCCTGGTCCTTTACGTTATCCTAGGAGCTGGCCTCCTTTCTTCGGGTTCTGGTGAACCGGTGTCCTTGAAGTGTACGTGCGCAGTAGTAGCTTGTCTCGTCGCGGTCGGTCCGCGGCTAGTTTTGTTAACATCTTACGGATACGGCGATTCTTATTTCTTCGTTGCGTTCTTGTGAGAATAGCTCTCCGCACTTCTTGAATCTCTCGTGGGCGCGGCGCCGACAAGCTCGCCCTCTGCTGTAGCCACTACGGACTTCATTTTCTTGTCTTCTTCGGCGTTTGCCTTTCTTTTCTTGCTTCTTGGATTGGTGGCTTGGGCCACCCACTTTCATCACTTGTTTGCCGGGCGGTTCTTCTCGGTCAGCCGGGACCCGGTCACTTTCCTCGTACTTGTAGGCTCGCTGGTGCGAAATCCGAGTCGATCTCGATTATCGCTCCATCTTTCACCCTCTTTTCATCGAGTGCGAGGCTTACGCCATTCTTAAAGTTCGGGACCAACCGCCGTTCGACATTTCCCTGCGAAAAGACAAAGAAAAGGATCGGGGGCGTATCTAAGAACAAGAACATTAAGAAAATGTTTATTAAAGACATTCTTTTTTATATAAATTTTTTATTTTCAAATTTAACAGGAATGAAGTAGAATAAGATCAGGGAAGAGATTTTGATTTGGAAAAGAAAACAAGGAAAACTTTATTATCACGATTTTATTTATTTTAGCACATTTTATTATTTTTTAGGTTCGGACCCAATCATAAGTAATTACTTCACCCGTGTTTCTTAGGGATGAAGAATTCATTCCTTCAAAACATCAGGTAGCGTAATACTTTTTCAAATATCGTCCATTGATCGGAAGCATATGTCGTTCTCCCTAACAATTCACTAGCTGGTAGGAACCTCCTGAGTATACTGCTTCAACCACAAATGGCCCTTCCCAAGTGGGTTCAAATTTTCCTCCTATCTTGCGATGTGCAAGAATAGGTCTCTTGAGAACGAGAACTAAGTCACCAACTTCGAAGGTTCTTGGGCGGACCAGTTTGTCATGGGCTTGAACCATCTTAGCTTGGTATAGTTCTAAATTCTGCTGCGCTGCAAGTCTTTTCCCTTCCAGGCTTTCTAATTCTTCTAGTCGTAATTTGGCGTTTTCTTCCGTCGTGATCTTGTTTGCAACTGCAATTCCGAGTGAAGGAAGGCTGAACCTCTAAAGGTAACACTGCCTCGGACCCATACACCAGAGCATAAGGTGTAGCTTGAGTAGGAGTTCTGAAGGTCGTCCGGTAGGCCCATAAGGCTTCTAACAACTTCTCGTGCCAATTCCTCTTATTATCGTCCAAAGTTTTCTTTAAGATTTGAACGAGAGTTTTATTAAAAGCCTCAGCCGGGCCGTTTGCTCTTGGGTAGTAAATTGTTGAGTATCGCCGGTCGATTCCGTGTCTCACGACAAAATTGTTGATTTGTGTGCTTCGAATGCTGACCCATTATACGAGATGATCCTGCGCGGCACTCCGAAACGGTAGACAACTTGGTTCTTGAAAAGCTGTAGCACGTGGTGTGCTTTCACTCTCTAAGTGGAGCTGCCTCGCCCACTTGGAAAAGTAATCTGTAGCCGCAAGAATGAAGCGATGTCCTTTTGAAGATGGTGGTTCTATTGGACCCACTATATACGTGCCCCGACATTCGAATGGCCATGACGCGATTGTCGGATGTAGCACATTTGGAGGTTGGTGTAGAACCACTCCGTGCACTTGGCATTGGTGACAGCTCTTGGCGATTTTCATGCAGTCGGTCATCATCGAGGGCCAGTAGTACCCTAGTCTTTTAATTTTCATCTTCATCTTCGGACCCGACTGGCGAGCGCCACAGAGTCCTGAATGCACTTCCTTAACAATTTCACGGGCCTCGGACCCGCTTAGGCACCTTAGCCACATTTGATCGAAAGACCTTCTGTACAATGTGTTGTTTATTAATGCGTAAGACAGAGTTCTTTTCTTGATACGATGGGCTAGCGACCTATCGTCCGGTAGCTTTCACCGCTTGCGGGTAGTGCATCGATGGTCATCGCTGATCTTACGTGTTTTACATCACTCTGTTGCAGCTGATTCTTTTTCTTTTTCGATTTGTGTATTGTGTCTATGTCGAGCTGTGATAGGACCTGACGTCCGTGAGCCGACACTTCCAGCGATTCATCTTGCAAACGGGCAAATTCTTTTGCGAGACGAGCTAAAGCATCTGCTTAAAGCATTTTCTTTTACGGGAATTTTGTAGATCGTTACATTTGGAATCGTTCCAACAACTTGTATGGCATCTTGGAAGTATTGTTCGAGTCTTGGCTTTAAAATTCTGTATTGTCCGGCGATACGTTGAATGATTAGCTGCGAATCCCCGTAGATGTTGATGTCTGTTATCCCCATTTGAATAGTTAATTCCGGTCCGTTATGAGGGCTTCGTATTCTGCTTCGTTGTTTGTACACGGTTACGTCGAGTGGTAGGAGTATCTTAACATCCCCCGCTCCGGCGTTATAAAGATTAGCTCGATTCTGCCTTACCGAGCACTTATCACTTGCGATTCTTCGTCTTTGTGTGCTTGAAGATGCTCCGTCGAAATATAATTCCCGACGTCGATCATCGGGGTCTTCTAGATTCATTATTTGTTCATCCGGCAAATCGTCGTTGAGAGGAGATTCTGCAGGCAAAGGGTGTCTTTGCGAAAGTCTGCTAAGACTTGTCCCTTCACGGCACGCGAGAGGCACGAAAGTTATATCGAATTGCGATAATATCATTGACCATCGGCAAGTCTGCAGGAAAGTGTTGGACGAGTCATCGAGTATTGCAATGGATTAAACTTCGAGATTAGGTTGACCTTATGAGAAAGCATGTAGTGCCTGAGCTTTTGAGCGGCGAAGATCAGGGCTAAACAATGTTTTTCAATTGCGGGATACCTTACTTCCATCGGAAGTAAACGACGGCTTAAGTAGTAAAGAGCATTTTCTTTACCCTCATCATTGACACAGGCTAACGGGGCTCGAGAGAGTCGTCTAAAGCCGCGGTATAAAGTATCAACGGTCTACACGAGGCCGGGGTCTGCTAAGACGGGAGGTGTCATTAAATATTGTTTAATGTCCTCGAAGGCCTTCCGGCATTTCTCTTCCCAAATAAATTTGGCGTCCTTTTTAACTAGTGCCGAGAAAGGTGACACCTACTGACGGGTTTGAGATAAAGCGTCGAAGATATGCCGACTTCCCTTGAAAAGATCGTAGTTGTTTTAAGGTTTTGGGAGGCGGCATTTCTAAGATAGCTTTAATCTTTTCGGGTTGATTTCGATTCCACGATGTCGGACAACGAATCCTAAGAATTTCCGGAGGTGACGTCGAAAGCGCATTTTAAGGGATTCATCTTAAGGTTAAATTGTCTTAATCGTTCGAAAACAATTCTCAAATCATACGAGTGGTTTTCCTTTACTTTGCTTTTGATGACCACATCGTCCACGTAGCATTCGACTTGATTGTGGATGAGATCATCAAAAATTCTTGTCATTGCTCTGCGGTAGGTTGCTCCTGCGTTCTTCAGTCCGAATGGCATCACTGTGTAGCAAAATACTCCGATCGGCGTTCTGAATGCTGTAAGCTTTTCATCTTCTGGAGCAATTTTTATCTGGTTGTATCCCGAAGATCCATCCAAGAATGAGAATATTTCATGCGTTGAAGCAAAGTCGATCATTAATTCTGGGATCGGTAGAGGGAATTCATCTTTTGGACATGCCTTGTTTAAATCTGCGAAGTCCACACAAATTCTAATCGATCATTCTTCTTTCGTCGGCACTACATTGGCTAGCCAAGTTGGGTATTGTTCTTCACGGACAAATTTAGCGTCTATTAGCTTTTTAACTTCGGTATGACTTGTTGTTCAATTTCTAGACGCATTCTTACGGGACCTTGTACGGTGGGACGAAGTAGGATCCACTCCTAGCTTATGGATTGCGACCTGCGGAGCTAATCCTGGCATCTCGTCATAGTTCCAAGCAAAACAGTCTTTAAATTCCATTAATAATTTGATTATTTCTTCGGAGTCTTCTTTATTGAGTAAGGAGCTAACAAAGGTAGGTATAGGCTCTTTGCTAGTACCTAAGTTAACTTCCGTTAACTCATCTATTGTAGATTTGATTTCTTCTTCGAATTCTGGTGGAGCGTCTCCAATTTGTACATGCAGCTTTCATTGGATTCGCAAGTGACAACCAAACAAAATTCGGTATCGTCGGCTGATCTCTTGTGCCGAATCAGAGTCCATACTTTGAATTGGGTGGACGACCGAGATTATTCCATAATTTTTCAAAATGTTGTGATTGGCCTTTTGTCCATTGTCGAGGTAAGAAACCACGTTGAATTAAATTTTGAACATAGGGAGAGTACCACTCGAAAAGGTAATTCCATTAATTCGATGAAGTGACATCTTCGAATTGTACATTATTTTCAGTTTTGGAAGTAGAAGCACCACGGTAAAACTTGATTGGCCTTGCACCGTCGTTACGTACCTCTTTGACCACCATACCCTCGATCTTGTTAGAATGAATCGGGGTTAGGGTCATAGTATGTACGTAGTGGTTAATCTTTTCGTACATTGATTTGTATTCTTCGTTCCTCTCATCTTCGAGAGAGATCTTGAATTGCGGCTTCTTCTGACTTATTGTCGCTGCTTCTTGCTTGATTTCTTTTTCTTCTTCAGAACTATCTTCCCAATCAACATTGATGGCTGGTTTCCTCTGTCCAACTGTCCTAGCGTCTCTACCACGACCTCGTCCCCGGCCTCGACCTCGGATGCGAGTTGTGGAGAAACCATTCACCATCTCGCCGTAAGGGAGTGGTGAGTGACTGTTGGACTAGAACTTCAGGTTCTTCGTCGCCTGAACTTTCTTTGCTTCATTTGTTACGGTATCTCTGGAGAAGATCGTTTTCTTCGGTGGTGCATAATAAGCTGCAACTTCATGGATTCCAATTTCATGTACGGAGAATGGTTGTAAGTCGCCTTTGATGCCTTGTTCCCCTCATCGTAATATTTGATGCAGCGATGTAGAGATGATGGTACCATCCTGTTTTCATGTATCCATGGTCGGCCCGAGTAGAGCGTTGAACGACGTTTCGAATCGATTATGTGAAATTTTGCGGTTGTCTTTGCTAAGTCACCGGTCTTCATCGGTAGCGTTATTGACCAGAGGGCTCTTTCTCCTTTACGGTTGAATCCTCTTAATAACATTTTGTACGCCGAGCTCGCGAGCATCAATTTCCAAATATGCTAGTGTTTGAAGACTCATTATATTGATTGATGCTCCTGGATCCACCAATACTGCGAGAGTGTAAACTTCCCAGATTGTAGCTGAAATGTACAACGGTCGGTTGTGATCTCGCGTCCCAGTAGTAGGTCAGCTGTCCAGTGAAGGTAACGCCTCGTTGTTCTTTAAACGAGCAAACCTCATCTAAGGAATCTCCGGCCATTTGAGCTAAGCAAATTTCCGGATCAAGTAAGGCCTTGATCAGAGCTTCTCTCATCTCCTTTGATAAGATGAGAGCATCGTAAATGCTCAGTTTGTCCGGTAGTTTCCTAAGATGGGCTAGCACGTTGTAGTCCACTTTATTTCCATGTGTCTCAGCTTCTTCTCGAACGGGTATTTCTTCTGCTGGGGTTGGTTCTTCTTGAACAACCACCGCTTTCCTTTGTCTTTTGGACCCATTCTCGGAGGTAGAACTTTTCCACTTCTTAAGTTGACTTCTGTAATTTCTTCTGAATCTAGTGTTGAACTTATCGGTGTTTCTTCCTGAATCGGAATGATAGGCTCTTCCGGGTTAGCTTCGAGTACGAAGGCTCTAACTCTATTGTGATTCGGAGCTCCTCGAAACTCGCGAGATAGATTCGTTGCTTGTTGAACTCGCGTAGCCTCCTTGATGGATGCCCTCTTCGTTATTTTGCTCGTCGAGATCTTGTATGATTTGAGAATTGTCGTTGATGTCGAAATCGATATCCGGATTGTCGCTAGTTACGTAATCGTTAGAAACGGTCAAACGTAGCCAACGCCATCACCCTTATCATTATATGATCCCACCGAAGTGAGCGAGATAATCATACAAAATCGAGAGGTTCGAGGGATTTCTCCCCGAATCGGAAACAACTATCCTAGGATAAGCGGCCCACTAGTCCAGCCTTAGGAGTCTCGGTCCTCTCTTCTTCGTCGATTTTCTTCTTCTCTTCGATCGTATCCTGTTGAGGTGGTTCTTCTATCGCAAGTGATAGTACCGGCTTAACGGGTCTCGAACTACGAATTGAAGCTCGCACGAAGCGGTTTGGATCTTTGTCTAAAATCTTTTCGAAGACCTCGTCCGAGCGGTAGTCCATCCATCGTCGGTCGTATAGGGATCTATCGGAATGGTGGGATCGGTTGAGATAACATTGACGGAACCTCCTTTACGGGGTTCCTTCATGTACTCTTTCGGGATCGTTATATTCCCTTTCAGAAGGTTGTCGTTGAGCCGACTTTTGAAGGTAATGCAATCTTCATCTTGTGCCCGAGCATCCGGTGGTAGGGGCAAAAGTTGGGATCACCTTTCTTGTTGACTTCCTGCGGTGTTTTAGGCTCGCAGCGGTGGAAATCTGGAGTCTTCATCGGACTACGGAACATTTTTGGTGCTTGCTTCATTCTTGAACGGATATTCTCTGCTCGAAGCTCCCTTAATGTACGTTGCGGACGAGGCGGTTGTTCATCTTGCGGAGATGAGTGATCAGTTGGACCGGGGTTCTTGGTAGTCTGTTGTGGTTCTTTGCGGCCATTACGGCGGTATTTGCATCGGTTGCTTGCCTTTGTCAGCTAGCTGCAATGATCCCGGATTTCTTTTCGAAGGTCTTCACGGCTACTGCTTGTCCGTCTTGTCGGTGAAACTTAATTGCTTCGCCTCTTCTTGCAAGCTTCGGCCTTGCTTAACAATTTCTCGAAAGTCTTAATAGTGAATCCTTTGAGGAGAAGTGCTTATCGGGCCGTGAATGCTTTTAAGCAAAATGCTGTTGCATGTTGTTCTTGCGGTTGTGGTTCACACTTCATGCTTAAGTTCCTCCATCGAAGTATGTAATCCACCAAAGTTTCGTTCGGCCTTTGTTTCTCTACCACTAAATCACCTATAGTGATGTGGTGCGTGAGCTCCGGCGAATCGATTGATGAAGAGGTTCTCTAGTTACGAGAACGTCTTCACCGAACCATTTGGTAATTCGCATACCGGTCGAAGGCGATTCACGACGGACTGGCGACGAAGCTGTCGGAAGAGTAATGCATCGCTCCGCCGGCATTACAACAAGCGGCACAAAAGTGTGCAACATGCTTGTCGGGGTTCCGGTTCCTTCGAAGGTCTTGAACGAGAGGTGGTACGAAGCCTTTCGGGTATTGGACGGCGTCGAATTCTTACGGGTAAGGTCTGCCGTCCGAATGGATGTCCCGCTCTTCGATTGTGCTAAGGCTTCTCGCACTCTGCTGTTCCACCAAGTTCTTGATATCCTTTTCGGGGATCATACTTCGTGTTGTATCCTTTTCGAGTGATCATCCCAGTTGACGGATGTAATCTCCTTTCCTCCGTCTACGATGTGAATGACCTGCGGGGGTGTCTCTCTTTGTGGTTGTACTTGACTGCGGAAGTGGCCGGAGCTACGGCCATCTCTTCCATCCTTTTCGCCATTTGAGCGATCGTGTCGTCTTTTCCCGAAGCTGCCTTCTCATCGGTTACGGCTCCTCTCTTTCTACGATTGCGGGAGCACCTTGCGAGGCGATGAAGCTCGTGTCTCGACCATGTTGATTTGCGTATTCGTCGTCCATGAATTCCGATGAATCGATCTCGTCTCCGAACTTTTCTTCTCTTTCTTTTGCCAGACCGTCGGATATCGGTTCTCGGCTTTTCCATGGCATCTTCTAGCGGGGCTTTACGTGTGTCTTTGCGGTTGTCGTGCGATAGGCTGCCGGGTCCCCTTTTCACGAGTCCCCTTTATCGCGGTAGCACTTTCTTCGGATTCGAGTCTCTCGGCGAGACTTTCTTTCTTGAGGCTGTTGTTTCGATCTTAGCGCCCGAGTGAGTGGGACGCCATACCATCCTTCTAGCGGCGAAGGTGCTAGGACCGGACGGTCGTCGGCCGAATGCTTTGGAAGGTGGTATCCTCCCTAATCTGTAATCTCGAGACGACGACGGCGGACTAGCCTTCATTCTTTTACTTGGCTTCTTGTCATGACGGCGGGTTCTACTCGGGGCCCAAGACGGGATTTGAGCGGCACCCGCCCTATCCTTCGTAGAATCTCCGATACGGGGCGGTTTTCCTTCTTTGCTTAACTTTTCTACCAAAGTTTGCGGTCGAGCAAACGGCGTAGTTCTAGTCCTTTTCTTGCGGCTATCGTTGTAATATGCGAGGTGAGGTAATGTGGCGGCAATCTTGCGAACATTCTCCTCGTCCTCGCGGCGGAGAGGGGATGGAACACTGCTTCCTCCAAAAGTGGTATGTAGTCGAGCGGCGGTGTATATTCTGGTAGCGGTGTATATTCAGGCAGTTCTGGGATTTCCTCCACGAAAGCAATTTCAGCAGCTCTGGCTTCTCTGACGATCCTTCTACTTCTGTTTCTTCTTTGGGTCCTTGTTAGTGACGGAATCTTTGAACTGGACCCGATTTTGAAAACAGAAGGTCTTACAGGAAGATCTGTACCCTCCACGGTAACATGTTTACCATAATTACGGATTTCTTTCCCCTTTGATTTGGCGGAAGTCGGGGTAGGTGCGGAAACAACTAGACCGGTGGGGGTAGTAAGAACGGTCCTCTGCGGACGGCGGTACTCCTCTTAGTCGGGATCCTTTGCGGGGAGGAAACTCTTGGGTCGACCTGAGGTTGAACTCGAGCGGCGGCTCCTCGGCTTCGGATACCTTGTTCGACGGTGCGAAGAGGAGACGTCGGTGATCTTGACATTCGTGTTTTCAAAACCTTGTCCGAATCGGATGATCCCATTGTCGGGCGGCTCATCCTTATAGATAGCGAAGTCCGATCCATTGGTGAAGGAGAAAATCGGTTTCGGTGCTTCCATTTGCGGGGTAGATTCGGTTGTCGGTCCGAGTTATGCTTCTTTTCTTTAGGACGGAAAGAAAGGAATTGAAAAGAGTCCGAACACATTCTTGTTCATGTATTTATAAGAAGGAATCACTTATTAAAAGAATCACTTATTAGAGGGTTTGTTTATTTAGAACGGAATGTTCGAAAGGTGTAGAGAAGGTAAGGAATCGATTCGGAGTTGGAAAGGAAAAGAGAGTCTTAAGCAAGACTTCTCGACTCGAAGGATCATTCCTAAGCTAACACCTATTGGGGGTCCACCCCACCTCAGAAATGAGGTAAAAGGATCTCGGAACCTCTCTGTTTAGGGGTGTCTAAAGAGTGGTTCCTAAATCCGAGAGAATGTTGGCTATACTTGTTCAAGGTAGAAATGAACATAGTATCCCAACGGAAAGAAGGGTAGTTCGATCCATTAGGGACATGGATACACTACCGATTTTTGAAAGCGAGATTATTTGATTAAAATGGAGAGAGGAATTGTCCCACGTGAGTTGCCGAAGTTGTCGGCATATTTTTTAGGTTGTGTGTTTTATTTTGAAAAGGGGTCGCTATGAGAAGTTGTCGGCGAATTTTTAATTTAATTTAAATAAATAATTTTGAAAATTAGTATTTGATTTTGAAAATAATTTTAAATTTGAAGGTTTTAAGATATGAGATTAAACCGATCTCACATCCCAAATAGTTTATATAAACGAGCATCGCACCACGAACCATGTATCTATCACTAAGGATAGACACGCTTGCTTGATGGTGGGGCTCGATTAAATAAACTAGAAGATTTGTGACATCCGTTTGGTACTGCGAACCAATTTTATAAGCGAACAAATTCCACAGCTTAATATGAAAGCATTAAACGGGGTTTATATTACATAGGTTCTTTTAAAATTCCCTATAAGGGCAAGCCCCTATAGTTAATTACATCTTAAGTGATGGGAATCACCTAAGAAAACTCTCGATAATAATCAATAATTCTGCTCTCGAGGATTTCGAAGTTTAAGTTTTCAAGGATTGAATTTTGGAATTTCGATGGGGAATGGATCAAATTTGGAACATTTTGTTTTGGGAATCGAAAGGAAGAAAAGTAGGAGAAATCACGGATTCGAAGCGAACTTCGGTAATTTCCCGACTATCTATTGTTTGGCTTGAGTTTAGGAAAGTCCTAATATTTATTTAAATATTTTGATCTTGCCAATTTTAATTAATTAGGGCTTATATTTTTATGATAAAATCAAACAAATAGCCTCGAAGATGTGAGGGTTTATTGTCGTACGGACGACTACCTCGGAATCCTAAGACCAGGTTAGGGCTTAATTTGCAATGCAAGTGCACTAACGAAGAGTTGAGGATTTATGTTGCACTAGGCAAACTACCTCGAAGTCCTATGGCTTTGTTATTTAATTCTAGGAAAGTTTTCTTGAAGTAGACTCGGGTTTTGCGATGACGATGGCCGTGCTGCCCACCATGCTCAGAGCTTCTTGTTGTTGCGGAGGTTCGATTTTAGAAGTCATAAATCGGGGGATGAGAAAAGTGTTTTGGTTTAGAGAAAATCTTAATTTCCAAGTGTTTTCGATATTTTAATTAAAACAAATCTTAAAGTTGATTATAACGACACCGGTTAAGATCCCGCGGTTCCATCCTTAGGCATCATTATTTTTATCGGATTCACTTAGTCCGGATGAATTTGCTAAACTCAGCTTGAATGAGTTCCACACTTTCATTTAGACCAGTTGGAAATCCAGTTAGCGACACGTAGGTTACATCATCGAGAGTATTCCGATCATCCAGAAGGACGTTTTAATTTAATTGTAATTGTAGTTTTGTGTTACGTTTGTGATTAAATTTTGAGTTGTTTTATATTTTGAAATGTTGTGGCGGTGAATTTTATCTTGCGATGACTTTTAACTTAGTTTTGGTTTCGGTTTTAGGGACTATCCTAAAGGTGTGGGTTTTCATGCAACGGTTGTTTATCATGCAGAAAAGTAAGTGTGATGCGATTAAAGAAATTGCAATAATGTAAATTGCAAGAAATTAATTTGCAATAAAATAAAAGCGTACTGGAGGGTCTTCCCGTCATCCAAATTTGCACTTAAAACACAATTAGAATATTTAAGCAAATTCTAGGTAAAGCTAAGGTAAGGGTTATGGTTTTCTACCAAATTCCTAATCCTATAGCTAGCCATTTCTTATGACGTCTAGGTTCTTTGTGTTTTGGTTTGAGGACGATTTTCTTATCAAAGAACAATTAAGTTCAATTGTTCTTATAAACATCCTATCATATCGAGGAAGTTCTTAAGACAAATCTTAAACATCTTTTCAATATTTCTAGGATTGTTTTAAGTCCAAATGAATTTAATTATATAAATGAATTAATCGTCAGAGGATTGAAGTTTTGTTAACTTGCTCGGTGAACTAGGACATTTGAATATCCTATGAGTGAGGTAACATTTCATTTAATGTTCTGTTTAGGAGTTATGATAACTAAAGCTTTTGAGAGTAAATTGGTGTTCGAATGATTTGTGATTTCAGTTTAACTTCGATTAAAGGGTTTAAATTCGGAATAGTGTTCGAGTTATTTTAGATTTATTTTGAATTCTTTATGTCTTTGGTGATGTTATATTTAATTCAACTTAATTTAATTTAATTTAATTTAATTAAGTTTTAATTTAATTTCATTCAATTTAACTCGATTTAGTTTGATTTGATGTTACATTAAATTAATTTGATTTGATTTAATTTTAATTTAATTTGATTTAATTTAATTTAATTTGATTTTATTTAATTTAATTTGATTTTATTTATTTAATTTAATTTAATTTAATTTAATTTAATTTTATTTATTTAATTTAATTTTATTTATTTGATTTTATTTAATTTAATTTAATTTAATTTAATTCAATTTAATTTACTTAATTTAATCTAATTTTTAGTTTAATTTTATTTTTTTTAATTTTAATTGAAATTTTAAAAGAGTTTAATGATTTAATTTTAGTTTAATGATTAAGTCTTTTAATGTTTTGAATTTGAGTTATCATTTTAATTAAGAATTGAATATTAATGAGATAATTAATTTAGGGATTTTTAAATTAAAGAATAAATCTCTTCCTAATAATATCCCTATTTTAATAATTCCAATTTTATTATTCTTCCAAATTTAATCGATTATTTTATTAAGGTTTAATCATTTTAAATTGCTTAATGGGTTTCTACCCTTTAATTATTTAAATTTCAATCATCCAAATCAGATTAGGATCAAATATTTTACTTGTTAATTTTTTATTAAACCTAAAGTTTTAATTAAGGATTAAAAATTTTAATTACCACTTTACCCTTTAAGCTTAATAATTTCATAACTCACTAAATTGAACTCAAATGAACTTGACATTTTCATGTGACTTCACTCATATGTCAATAAAGACATGAGAGGAGAAAATGTGATTTTTCTGTATTTAATTTATTTATATAATTATTTTTGGTAGAAAATAGAGATTTTCAAGGAAAATTTAATAACATGACCAAGGGAAAGTTTCTGTTCTTAAGAAAATTAGGGGACATTCCTAATGACCAGAGGACCACTTGGACCAATTTTGATGATTTTTTGAATTATATTATTTTTATTATAATTATTTTAAGTTTTGGAGTGTTAATTAATTTAAAAATAAAATAAATGTTGAAAAATGAATTTTATATTTTTCAAAAATCTCTCTAATATCAAGGAAATAAGAGAAGCAAATTTTACAATTTTCTGATTTTTCTATGATTTATTATAATTATTTTAGTGAAAATGCTAGAAAATACATTTTTTAATTTTAAAATTACCCTAGTGCTTTAAAATTTAATATCTCATTAAATAGACCTAAGAAAAATATGGGGTTTGTTCCTAAGTGATTAAAATTTAAAATATGACATTTTGGTGAATTTTATTATTTTTATGATTTTTATTATTTTTTAATTATTAAAATATTAAAATAATATTAAAAAATCAACTTTTTTAGAAAATTGAAATTTTAATTTTATTAAATTTCCCTAATATCGAGAGAGGCTCCAAAACCAATTTGGTGAATTTTTAAAAAGCATTTTGAAAGTTATGAATTTTTAAGTTCAAATTGACTAAATGGCTTAATCAACCCATTTAGTAGGGCTAACTAAGTCCAATTGACTTCAAATTTTTATTGTGAGTTCCTCTGATCCTAAAGGTCAGTGGAGAATTGATTTCAAGTCAATTTAATGTATGGTTAGCTCTAATTAATTAGAGATCCATTTTGGGTGTTTAAGCGATTATGGTTGTTTTAAATGAAGCTAACTCAAAACCTATTTTTCACTAGGGTCCTACTGGTCATAAGGAACATCACTAAATTTTCCTAGAATTTATTTCACAACATGCTTATTTATTGGAATTAAAATACTCGAAAACGGTAACATGAATTTGAAAAATCGATAACTTTTCGTAGGGATGGCCTCGACTTTGGAAAATTCGGAGAATGTTCCCGAATTCGGAGGCTTAAAGCCCTATGATCTCATGCCATAGTGAATTGTATAAATGCATGGAGAATTAAAAATATGCGAGAGAGTAAATAAATTATAAAAAATAAAATACTTGATGAAATTAAATGATTTCTTTTCCACATTATTCTCCTACATTCACTCGAGCGAGAGGGTATTTTTATTTTATTTTTCTAATTTTTCTACACAAAGTTATGAATTTTTGAAGTTTAGGGAAATAAATAAATCGAGAAAAATACCCTAATTTTCTATTTATCCACGCGGCGCCGCGTCGACCTCGGCGACTCCGAACGCGCGCGCGTCGCGCTCCCGTTCGACGCCGCCATCGACTCGGCGCTCCGGGGCCCGGCTGTATCGTTCGCGTCTTCGATCCGACGCGATCTGGCCGTCCGTCCGCGCGTGTATTGAATGGACGGCATCCGTTCATCGTCCCAAGTGTCCTCGCCGAGAGCGCGTCCACACTAAATCCACAATATCTCGCTCGATACTCGATGGATTTTCATGTTCTTATGCTTCTATGGATTCGTCTTGAAGAGACGAACACATCTATACGGTTATCATGCATTGAAATTAAAGCATTTGAAATGGAGAATCTCCGGAAGCTCGAGATGAAGAGTTAGCTCGTACCTTTGCTCGAGAGAAGTATGGCTTCGATGCGAGAGTTGTTGCACCTTCGATTGGATCTAGCAAGCTCCGGATGAAGTCTCCGGTGCAGTGAATTGTCCAGGTTGGATTTCGACCACGGCCGATCACAAAGCTTGGAGGCTGGAGCAAGCTGGGAGGCACTGGAGATGGGGCTTTTGCTTGGTGGACACCTTCCCTTGGTACGGTGAAGGTGTAGAACCAATCGATTTGGGGATTGGCTCACTTGTGGAGAAGTGTCCTGGTTTTGGGTGGAATTTCGGTTGAGAAATTGGGTTTTGTCGGTGGGGATTAGAGGCGAATTGACACTGGGGATCAGCTGCTCTAAGGGTGGAGAAGGGTTTGAAACAATTTTGGCGAGTTTCGGCAACGTTTGTGCAACTCTCCTTTCATGGCCGTGAGGGGGTCGGGTTTAAATAGAGGTGGCTGGAGAGCTTCCCGGGGATGGCGAGGGTTAGGATCGAGCTGCTCGAGTCATGGGAAGAACGGCCATGGTGGCCATTGGGCATGGGGCGACTCGGCGAGGTGGAATTCCAAAGTTTGGCTCCTCCCGAGGTCTCGGCCATGGTGTTTTCCGGCGATCCGGGCGGTCGGCCGGCAGGCATGGGTCACCTTCGGGGTCGGGGAGTCCGGGGCTTGAAGTTGGTGAAGTCGATTGGAGTTGGACATGTGTAAAGTGTTTGGATTGAAATGGAATGGGGGAAAGGCTATACTTGGCTAGGTTTGGTCGACCCATTTGTTTGGGTTGGGTTCACCTCCCATGGTTGGTCTTGGAGTGAGAAGTTCGGTTAAGTTAGGTAGTCGAGAGTGGTGATGTCCTTATCCAAGAATATTTGGATTAAATCTTGGTTAAGGGGAAACATGCTTAAGGCTAATGACTTTTAGGAGATGGTTAAAGGACCTCCTCCTTTTGCCATTAATGGCATGGTCGCATGCCAAACTTTCATGGCTCCATATGGCTTGGGAAAAGCTTGGGTCGATTTCATAAAAAGGGATTTAAGAAAATTTTGGTATTTTGATGGGAATTTATATGGGGCTTGATTTGGAATTGTTTAATTGATGATTTTGAAACTTAGGGGCAATTTTGATTAAATGGATGATGAGGGGAAGTGCCATGTGGGCTTTGGATGAATTTGGGCTTTTGAATTTGAAGGAAGTGGGTTTTTAGGAAAGTTTAAGGGGAATGGGCTTTTTGATTTTAGGATGTGCATTTGGGTGAAGATTTTGTGAAGTACCTTGTCAAATAAGTGTTATAATTGGTTTAGGGATGTTCTATGAAGGGCTTGGAGTCAATTTGTTGTGATTTGGGGTTGAATTGGTTTGAATTTAGATTTATTTGGTAAGTGGGCCTATGTAGGTCAAATTGGGCTAACTTGGGCCAATGTTAGGCTAGGGTTGAAATTGATGTAAAATTAATGTTGAGAAATATTTATGGGAGTGTTTCAAAGAGGTTTTGACTTTGGTTGGGCTTTGATTTTGGGGTTTGGGCTCATTTGGGTTAGGTTTGGGTTTAGGCCAAAATTGGGCCTTTTAGCTTTGGGTTGAATTTGAGTGGAGTTTGGGTCTAAATATTTGGCAAATCATGTTAGTATTTTGCTTGTGGGGATGCTAAGGAAGATTTAGAAAAGATTTGGGGTTAATTGGAGTTGAATTGGGTGAGTTTGGGTTAGGTTTGGGTCATGGGTCCAAATTGGGCTTTAAGGCCAAAAGTGAAATTGGATCCAAATGTCAATCAAATTGGACTTGGATTTGGTCTAGATTGGTATTGGGAATGTTGAATTGAAGTTTAGAATTGAATTGGACCAGAATTTGGGTCAATTGGGTAGGTTTGGTTTGACATTGGGTTCATTTTGGGTTAAAATGGGTCAAATTGGGGGTTTTGACAAAAGTAGGGTAAACTGTAAAAATTGGCCCATGGTGTAGTTGAAGAAAATGAAATTGGAAATATTTGGAATTTTCTGGAATTTTCTGGGAATTTTCTGAATTTTTTGGATTTTTGGGTCAAGAGGGGTATTTTGGGTATTTGGAGGGTATTGGGAGGTATTTTTGGAATTTTTGGTATTTGTGGCTATGGATGATCAATTTGGGTGATGTGGAAATGTTTGGGAATGATTTTGGAGGATTTTGGGTAATTTGGAAATTTTGCGAAAATTTGGGTAATTTCGAGAGTTTTGGGTAAGTTAAGCGGGTGTAGGGTCCGGGGGTCGAAAATTGAAAATTTGGGACATTGAAGATTGGGTGGATGTAAGTGGAAAGAAGTCATTTTGGTTGAGCCATGAAGCCATATCAAGCCCATATGAGCCATGAAGGGACTCATTTGAGGCATTCGTTATGTTGTTCCTAACCTCTTGCTCGAGGGCTCGGGGGTTAAGGACCATCCATGTGAATCACCTACATGAGTCGGGAGGTCGAGTTGGGTATGGGTGTGTTTTTAGGAAGTGTGTGAAAGTGTAGTGTATAAGTGTAGTGTGTGTGTAAGTCGGCCCCTTCACTGGACCAGGGCCGCAGGGCGATCCTAAGGCGAAAGAGTCCTATAGGAACTCATCCTTTAAACTTCCACATTTGATTTAAACCCTCTAGGTGATTAGGGGCCTACAATCAAGTTTGTGGAGTTTGAAGGGAGTTTAGAAGTGGTTTGAGTTTCTAAAAGGTGGGTCCCAATTATAGTCCTCTAAGATAGTGAAAGGAAAAGCCTAAGGCTAGATCCTAAGCACTAAAAAGAAGAAGAGAAGACCTCATCAAAAATGACGTCAACGATATATATATATATATATATATATATATTTATTTATTGTTTTATATATACATATATTTATATTTTTTATTTATAATTTATTTAACTATTAAATATCTTTATATTTAAATTATATTTATAAATAATATACTATACATAAAATACTTAAAATAAAAATATAATATTATGTAATTTTTTATATATATACATACATATATATATATATATATTTAATCTTTTTAACTATTAAATATTTTTATAATTAAATTATATTTAAAAATAATATATTATACTTAAAATTTTTAAAATAATAAAATAATATTATATAAATTTATATATATATATATATATACACACACACACACACACACACACACACACACACACACACACACACACATATATATACATTTATTTATAATTTATTTAACTATTAAATAATTTTACAATTAAATTAAATTTATAAATAAGATACTTATAGGTAAAATATTTAAAATAAAAAATAATATTAAATAAATGTTTATATTTATATTTACAAATATATTTATTTATATATACTTATATATATATATATATATTTATTTGTAATTTATTTAATTATTAAATATTTTTATAATTAAATTATCTTTATAAATAATATACTATATATATATATATTAATATATACCAATATATAAATTTAATTATAAATTATTTAATTATTAAATATTTTTATAATAAAATCATATTTATAAATAATATAATATACTTAAAATACTTAAAATAAAAAAAATTATATATATATTTTTATTTATTTGTCTATATATATATATATATTATTTTATTTATTTATTTATTATATATATATATATATGTATTTGTTTATTTATTTAATTATTTATAATTTTATTAAATATTAAATATTTTCATAATTAAATTATATTAAAAAAAATATACTATACTAAAAATATTTATATGTATATATGTATATAAAATATAAATAAATAAATAAATAAATAATATAATATTCTTAAAATATTTAAAATAAAAAAATAATATTACATAAATTATATATATATATATATATATATATATATATATATATAGACACACACACATATATTTATTTATTTATAATTTATTTAACTTTTAATTATTTTTATAATTAAAATATATTTATAAATAATATACTATACTTAAAATAATTAAAATAAAAAAATTGTATTAATTAAATTTATACATATATATATATCTATATACAAATATATATTTATATATACATATATATATTTATTTATAGTTTGTTTAACTATTAAATATTTTCATAATTAAATTATATTTATAAATAATATACTATACTTAAATTATTTAAAATAAAAAAATAATTTTATATAAATTTATAAATATTCATATATACACACACACACACACACACACACACACATACACACACACACACACACACACACATTTAGTTAACTATTAAATATTTTTATAATTAAATTATATTGCTAAATAAAATACTATACTTAAAATAATTAAAATAATTAAAATAAATTTAAATAATAAAAAATAATATTAAATAAATTTATGTGTGTGTGTGTGTGTGTGTCTATATATATATATATATATATATATATATAGCTATATATATTTATTTATAATTTATTTAATTATTTAATATTTTTATAAATAAATTATATTTATAAATATTATACTATATTTAAAATATTAAAGTAAAAAAAATATTATTTAAATATATATATATATATATATATATATATATATATATATATATATATATATATATATATATATATATATATATATATATAGGTATATATAAATCTACATATATATAAATATATATATGTATATATATGTAGATTTATATATACCTATATATATATTTATTTATAGTTTATTTAACTATTAAATATTTTCATAATTAAATTATATTTATAAATAATATACTATAATTAAATTATTTAAAATAAAAAAATAATTTTATATAAATTTATAAATATTCATATATATATATATATATATATATATATATATATATATATTTTGAAATGCATATATTTATTTATTTATTTATAATTTATTTAACTATTAAATATTTTTATAGTTAAATATATTGGTAAATAATATACTATACTTAAAATATTTAATATATATATATAAATTTATATATTTATGTATACCTATATATATTTTTATTTATAATTTACTTAACTATTAAATATTTTTATAATTAAATTACATTTATAAATAAAATACTATTATTAAAATATTTAAAATAGAAACATAATTTATATATATATATATATATATATATATATATATATATATATATATATATATATTCATACCTATATTTATATATATGTATTTTTAGTCATAATTTTTTTAATTATTAAATATTTTTATAAATAATTTATATTTAAAAATTATATACTATACTTATAATATTTAAAATAAAAAAATAATATTAAATAAAATTAGATATTTAGATAAATATATATTTATATATACATATATCCGTATATATTTTTATTTATAATATTTTTTATTGTTAAATATTTTTATAATTAAATTATATTTATAAATAATATCGTCTATACTTATAATATTTAAAATAAAAAAATAATATTATATATATATATACATATATATATACGGATTTATTTTTATTTATTTATAATTTGTTTAACTATTAAATATTTTTATAATTAAATTATATTTATAAATTATATACTTATACTTAAAATATTTAAAATTAAGAAAATGATATTAATTATATATATATATATATATATATATATATATATATATATATATATATATATATATAATTATTGTGGAGCGGTTGCATCCTCACCTTCACCTTCTTATATCTCCTAATCAGTCGGCGTTTATCCTAGGTAGAGGGATCACTGATAATATCATGTTAGCTCAAGAGATGATCCACGAGATTGATAAAAAATGTAGGGGGGAGCAATATGGTGACTAAATTGGATATCCGCAAAGCTTATGATTCTATGAGTTGGGATTTTGTTTTGGTTGTTCTCAGGGCTAGGGGTTTTCCTTCCTCCTTTTATTTTCTTATTTCCAACTGACTTCATTCCAATCTTTATAGCATCCTTATTAATGATGAGGTTCATGGCTACTTCAGTGTGGGCCGTGGGATTATGCAGGGCGACCCTCTTTCTCCCACTATTTGCATTTTGGTTTTTGATTATTTTTCTCGTCTCTTAAATGACCTCTTCGTTAAAGGCGCGTAATCTCCATTTTGCTTCTAAATCTAGCGTGTTGGTTTCCCATTTAGCTTATGCGGATGACGTCGTCCTTTTCTCTAACGCTTCCAAGGTTTCTATTAAGAAAATTTTCTAATTTTTGGAGGACTTTCAAGCTATTTTCGGGTTACATTTCAACGCTACCAAGTGTCATTTATATTTTGGGAACTCTGTCGATGGTAGGAAATCCTCCTGGGCTACTCACTACACTGGGTTTGCTATTTCCACCCTTCCCCTAAAGTATTTAGGAGTTTATTTTCTTAAGGGTAGGATGAGACAAACTCAATTTGATGAGGTTGTTGAAAAAATTAAGAACCGCATTCTTGATTGGAAAAACAAGTTCTTATCCTTTGGTGGTCGTATTACTGTCCTTAAGAGTATCCTTCAGAGTCTGGTGTTGTATGGTTTACAAGTCCTGCCCGTTAAGATTACCACTCAAAAATTATTGAGAGATGCTTTAATAAATTTCTTTGGGCGGGTACGTACTCTGGTAAAAAGTGGTGCTCTTGGAAGAAAGTATGTCAACCTACCACTGCCAGTGGTTTAGGATTCAAAGAACTTCACCACATTGCTGAGATTAATTTATTCAAACATTGACTCAATTTTCGTAAGCATGATTCGTTATGGTGTTCCTTTATGCATGTTAAATATTGCAGGAATCGCCACCCTTCTCTCTTTGTCTGAAGGAAGGGTGATTCTGGAATGTGGAAGCTAATCTTATCTTACAGGGATTGGGCTAAACACATTATTTTCTAGGACTTGGGCAATGGTAACATATCTTTTTGGCATGATACTTGGTCTCCGGTTCATTTTATTCCTGGACCGGATGCTAACGACGATCTTCTTGTGTCTGATGTTTGGCGGGATCACACTTGGAATATCCCGCTTTTGCATTAACTTGTTGGGGTCGATAATGCTAGCTTTATATCTACCATCCCTTTTGACTCGACTAAGATTGACTATCCTATAACGAAATTTGCATCAAAAAGGACTATCTCGAAGATGGTTTACTACCATTTACATCATTTTCAGCCAACCTCTTGAGGTAAGAGCATTTGGTCACATGCTTTAACCCCATCGATGTCTTTTTTAGCTTGGAGAATTTTTCATAAGGTTTTGCCTTGCGATGATATTCTTAAGTTGAAAGGACTTCTGTTAGCTTCTAGATGTTGTTTTTGTAAGATGGAGGAAGAGTCTTTACGTCACATTTTTATTCCTCGTCGTTTCTCTCATTCTATTTGGATAAAAGGGGGTCGTTGGTTTGACACTTATGTCCGTCCGGGTGAGGATTTAAATGACTTATGGGATTTTGATCGCCGGCCTAATCATTTTTTTACCATCTATCCCTTTTATTATTTTCTGGTTTCTATGGATGGCATGAAATGTCATTCATCACAAATGCACTTTGGTTTCTTCCAATACTATTTTCTCCAACATTTTGGCCTATGTTAACAAGGTTTATAAGCTAAGTAATATGAAGGCTAGTTTCTTCTCGGGCATTGCACATTTTGACCACAGTGTTCATGAGACAGTTACCTCTCTGAACTCCCTATTTTGGTGAGATGGCGGCAGCCCAATACTGGTTGGGTTAAATTTAATGTCGATGGGAGTTGGAGATTGTCTCGTGCGGTGGTTGGTGGAGTTGCTCGTAATTCAGAAAAAAAAATGCATGCTCTTTTTTTCTTCCCCTTGTATTGCGGACACTCCATTGCAGTCCGAAGCTCATGCCTTAATGTTGGCAGTCTCTATTGCTGTGCGCTTCAATTGGCATAGCGTTATTTTTTAGGTGGATTTGTCCAATTTATTTCTTGCTTTAACTAACAATATATCGATACTGTTGGATATTATATATTATATAAATCGCATTAAATACATCATTTCTCATATCTGGTCAGTTTGAATTTCATCTACAGGGAAAGAAATAGACTAGCTAATTGGTTGGCCAATGGAGATTTTGGTTGGTACTAACCCGCCCCCGGACCTATCAATTTTGCTCAATGGAGATAACATGGATATACCAATTCTTCGATTCTCTTGATCTTCTTATATCTTTATTTGAGCAGTAACTGGTACTACCCCTTTGTTATATATACATACATATATATATTTATAGATGTGAATGTATAAATTTTTTCATAACTATATATAGATATACATATGTCAAAATATCTATATATATAAATTGTTGTTTATATATATATGAATTCTATATATATAGTTATGGTATATAAACTAATTTATATTTATTTATATAATTTTATATTCAATATATTTATATATATAGCTTTATATATATATATATATAAATACATGCAAGCAATCCTTATATGAAGCAATCTTTATATGTCATGATTTCTATTCCTTCCAGTTCATGTGTGACGTATTTTATTTTGCTTTATCTAAAGACTATGCAAACTCTTTCGTCGTTGGTTGTTTATATTTGATTTCCTCCTAATTGCACGAGCTTATACACACACACACACACACACGTATATATATATATATATATATATATATATATATATATATATATATATATATATATATATATATATATATATATATATATATATTGTTGACCTCATTTTACAAAGAGTCAATACCCTTTAGACCTAAAAACACAACTTTGGTCAAAATGGTCAAACCAGACCTAGTGACCAACCCTGTTGACCCCATAGGTCAACCTTATGACCTAAAAAGTGAACATTGGTCAAAATGGTCAAACCAGACATAGTGACCAACCCTGTTGACCCCCAAGGTCACCCTTATGACCTAAAAAAGTCAACTTTGGTCAAAATGGTCAAACCAGACCCAGTGACCAACCCTGTTGACCCCGTAGAGTCGACCTTATGACCTAAAAATTCAACTTTGGTAAAAATGGTCAAACCGGACCCAATGACCGACCCTGTTGACCCTATAGGTCACCCTTTTGACCTAAAAAGTCAACTTTGGTCAAAATGGTCAAACTAGACCTAGTGACCGACCACAGTTGACCCATAGGTCAACCTTATGACCTAAAAAGTCAATATTGGTCAAAATGGTCAAACCAGACCGAGTGACCAACCCTGTTGACCCCACAGGTCACCCTTATGACCTAAAAAAGTCAACTTTGGTTAAAATGATCAAACCAGACCCAATGACCAGCCTTGTTGACCCTATAGGTCACCCTTTTGACCTAAAAAGTCAACTTTGGTCAAAATGATTAAACTAGACCTAATGACCAACCCTGTTGACCCCATAGGTCAACCTTTTGACCTAAAAAGTCAACTTTGGTCCAATTGGTCAAACCAGACCCAATGACCAACCCTGTTGACCCCATAGGTCATCCTTTTGACCTAAAAAATCAACTTTGGTCCAAATGACCAAACTAAACCCCATAACTAACCCTGTTCACCCCACATGTCAACCTTTTGACCCAAAATGATAATTTTGGTTAAAATGGTCAATTTTTGATCAAACAACGAATGACATGTCTAAAACCCCATAATGACAAATTAATCAAATTAATTTCAAAAAAAAATATTTTGATTAATTAAATTGACTAATAATTTGATTTTCAATATTTTAATTAATCAAGTAACATGATTAATTAAAATGAAAATTAAATTAAAAGTCATAAGATGACAAAATTAATCAAATAATTGATTTCAAAATTATTTTGATTAATTAATTGGCTAATGAATTAATTTAAAAAAAAATTTAATTAATGACCTAATTAATTAAAATGAAAAATTAAATTCAAAAGCCATAAAATCATAAAATCCACAAATTGATTAAAAATAATGGAATTAATCAAATAATTAATCCCAAAATTATTTTTAATTAATTAATTGACCAATAATTTAATTTTCATATTTTAATTAATGACTTAATTAATTAAGGTGAAAATTAAATTGAAAAGTCATGAAAAGAGACAAAAATCAATTTTAATTACATGGATATTAATCAAATAATTAATTTTGAATTATTTCCAATTAATTATTGATTAATAAAATAATTTCCAATATTTAATAATGACATAATTAATTAAATATGGAAATTATAAATGAAAAGGGCATAAAATGGAATTTTAACCCATGAAACCATGATTTTTAAAATTCCAAATCTCTTTATTACATCATAAATGACCTCATCCATGGATTATTTATGACTCATGGGACTTATTAAGTGTAGGTTAATACATTAAAATAACCTATAAACCATGGTTAAAGAAAATAATAATTAAAGAAAATGAGGTGTCATCCTCTCATAAAATTAAAATTTGAGGTGGCTCATCCTCATGAACTCACCAATGAAAATTAGACACCAATTAAACTCACATGAGCAACTTACTTAACCATGGTTATAACCAAATTGAAGAATTTTGCATGAGAAAAATATGTGTCACCTTCTCATCCAAACCTTAAATGAGATGTTGGAAGGGGAATGGCTCACTCTCATGACTCATCCTTCACCTCTTAGACCACCCAATGGAAGGGAGATAAGAAGCTAACCCATCCCACACCTTGGTTAAGAGCCATCATGGCTAAGGCTTGCATGAGATGAGTAAGGGGCTAATGTGTCACCACCTCATGAAATGGTAAATGAAGTGTTGCAAGGAGAGGGTCTCAACTATTTGAGTCACCATGAACCTCCCACTTAGCCAATGGAATGGAAACAAAGAGGCTAAAATCCATCATGACAAGATTTAAGCCAAAATTGCCATGAAATGTGCACTTGCTTAAGTGGCAAAATTCTCATGGAGGAAGAAGAGGTGAAGCTTGGTTTACATGGGGGATGTTGTGCTCTACAGCCTTAACTATACCATGGTCAAATCCAAGCCAACCAAGGTTAATCCATAGCCAATCATGGCTATAAATACCCCCCCTTGGCCAAAATATCCAAGAGAGAAAAAAACCAATTTGGAAAACCTAGATAGGATGCTTAAATCTCTTGACCTTCTACAGCAATATTTTGTCTAAGGTTCCCAACTTTAGAGCCATAGCAATATCTAGCCACATCGACTCACCCAACCTAGCCAATTTGGCTCCAAACCCACTTAAGGTGACTCACGCCACCTACATAGTGTAATCTCAAATTCCACCCAATTTCAAACCAAATTGAGTCAAATTGAGTTGAAATCCACCTCAACGAAGCTAAGGGGAAGCTCCTCAAACAATCAAATCGATTCCAAATGGATTAAGGCAAAGGTATGGTTGCAAGTATCAAAATTATTGGGTTTAATAAATATTCCAAAATCTGTACCATTTGACCTCTCAAAACCCATTCATCACCATATGGATGAGTGACTCTCGTCGAGACGATCATTTTAAAAAAAACAATCACTTAATTTCATTGAGAAACGAGTGAGATATTGAGTTTTGAAGTTGGACGGTTCAGGAATTTTCTGGATTAATCCAGCCGTCTGATCCCGTGTTTCGGAACAAATGGCCCAGATTAAACCGCGCAGTGTTCGGAGTTCTGATCCGCGTAGTGGATCTTCCTACCCATCGATCGTATGAGGACACGTGGCAGCGCCTGGATTTTTCTGGGCTGGATTAATTTAGGGAAACCTTAAAAACTTCAAAAATTCATATCTTTTGATCCAGAGGTCATAAAAATAAAATAAAAATACCTCTGGAAAGCTCTTGAAGAGGAGAAAATTATGAGACCAAAATCAAAATTTTATTCTCAATATTTAATTTTTAATTAATTAAATACTCTCTGGAGTATTTTAATTATTAAAAATTATTTACAAATCGAGAAAAATATGAAATTTTTAGGGAATTACCTTTAAGTCCTTAGGCACATCTTCTGATTTTTCTAAGGCTAGGATATCTCTCTAGGATATGATTTCCTAATTTCCATGATATTTTGTAATTATTTTTAAAACTAATTATAAAATTTGGAAAATTAGAAAATTTAAATGTAAAATGATTGAGAACATTAGGATAACGAGACAACGATCCTAAAACAACAATTCTCAAGTCATCAAAACAATCTAAAAGACATTTTGAAATAAGGTTAAGATTTATTAATTTTTAAATTAATAATTCAAAACCTCCTCTTCACATATTTAATCCATCTCATCATGGATTAAGCAAGTAATGAATCCAACTCAAATCAAACAATAATTAGGTTTAAAGACAACTTAAACCTAGTTAAATCATTAAACCTTAGGGTTTAATACACAAATCAAACTCTTTAATTAAGTTTAAGGACATATTAAACTTAATTAACCCATTAAACCTTACCTAAATTAGGTTTAATATGAAAATCAAATCTTTAATTATGTTTAAAGACATATTAAACTTAATTAACCCATTAAACCTTACCTAAATTAGGTTTAATACAAGATCAAACCTTTAATTAAGTTTAAGGACATATTAAACTTAATTAACCCATTAAACCTTACCTAAATTAGGTTTAATATAAAAATCAAATCTTTAATTAAGTTTAAAGACATATTAAACTTAATTAACCCATTAAACCTTACTTAAATTAGGTTTAATACAAAATCAAAACCTTTTAATTAAGTTTAAGGACATATTAAACTTAATTAATCAAACTCAAACCTTTAATTAAGTATAAGGACATATTAAACTTAATTAATCAAAATCAAACTCTTTAATTAAGTTTAAGGACATATTAAACTTAATTAATCAAAATCAAACTCTTTTAATTAAGTTTAATGACATATTAAACTTAATTAACCCATTAAACATTAAATAAATTAGGTTTAATACAAATCAAACCTTTAATTAAGTTTAAGGACATATTAAACTTAATTAACCTCCTTAAACATTAGATTTAATCAAACCTAAACCCTAATTATTCTAACCCATTAGACCTAATTAAACCATTAAACCTTAACTAACTAAGGTTTAATCAAACCTAAACCCTAATTAGGTCTAATCCATTAGACCTAATTAAACCATTAAACCTTAGCTAACTAAGGTTTAATCAAACACAAACTACTAATTAGGTCTAATCCATTAGACCTAATTAAACCATTAAACCTTAACTAACTAAGGTTTAATCAAAGATAAACCCTAATTAGGTCTAACCCATTAGACCAAATTAAACCATTAAGTCTTAACTAGATTAGACTTAATCAAACCTAAAACCTAATTAGGTCTAACACATTAGACCTCATTAAATCATTAAATCTTAACTAAATTAGATTTAATCAAACCTAAACCCTAATTAGGTCTAACCCATTAGACCTAATCAAATCATTAAGTCTTAACTAAATTAGACTTAATCAAACTTAAACTCTAATTAAGTCCACCATATTAGACTTAATTAATTTATTAAACCTTAACCGATTAAGGATTAATCGAACTCGAACCCAAAATAAACTTAACTTAGGTTCAATAGCAACATGAACCCAAGTTCGACTTTTAACTTAGAGTTCGACTCAAAATGAACCCGAAGTTCGACTTTTAACTTAGGTTCGACACAACATGAACCCAAGTTCAACCTATACTTAGAGTTCGACCCGACTTGAACTTAAGTCGAACATCAAACATTATGTTCGACATACATGAACCTAACCTTAACTTATACTTAGGTTCAACCCAAGTTAAACTTAAGTCAAACTTAAACCTTAGGTTCAACATATATGTACCTAACCTTGATCTATACTTAGGTTCAACCCAATTTAAACCTAAGTTAAACCTTTAAGTTCAATATACTTGAACCTAACCTTAACCTATACTTAGGTTTAACCCAACTTGAATCTAAGTCAAACTTAAACCTTAATTAAGTCTATCACATTAGACTTAATTAATTTATTAAACCTTAATTAACTAAGGTTGAATCAAACCTAAACCTTAATTAAGTTTACCACATTAGACTTAATCGAACCTATTAAACCTTAACCGATTAAGGTTTAATCGATCCCAAACCTAACTTAAGTCTAACTCGTATTAGACTTAAGTCGAAACCATACTTAGGTTCGACCTGACATGAACCTGAAGTCTAACTTAAACCTAACTTAAGTCTAACCCATATTGAACTTAAGTCGAAATCATACTTAGGTTCGACCTGACATGAACCTAATTCTAACCTAAACCGACTCGAAGTCTAGCATATATTAGACTTAATTCAAAACATACTTAGAGTTCGACTGACATGAACCTAAGTTCAACTTAAACCTAACTTAAGTCAACCCATATTAGACTTAAGTCGAACCATACTTAGGTTCGATCGACATGAACCTAAGTCTAACTTAAACCTAGCTAAGTCTAACCCGTATTAGACTTAAGTCGAACCATACATAGGTTCGACCTGACATGAACTTAAATCTAACCTAAACCGACTCAAGTCTAGCCCATATTAGACTTAAGTCAAACCATACATAGGTTCAACCTGACATGAACCTAAGTTTAACACAAACCTAACTTAAGTCTAACCCATATTAGACTTAAGTCAAATCATACTTAGGTTTAACATGACATGAACCTAAGTCTAACTTAAACCTAACTTAAGTCTAACCCATATTAGACTTAAGTCAAACCATACTTAGATTCAATCTGACATGAACCTAAGTCTAACTTAAACCTAACTTAAGTCTAACCCATATTAGACTTAAGTCAAACCATACATAGGTTCAACCTGACATAAACCTAAGTCTAACCTAAACCAACTCAAGTCTAGCCCATATTAGACTTAAGTCGAACCATACATAGGTTCGACCGACATGAACCTAAGTTTAACACAAACCTAACTTAAGTCTAACCCATATTAGACTTAAGTCAAATCATACTTAGGTTTAACATGACATGAACCTAAGTCTAACCTCAACCTAACCTAAGCTCGACTCATATTGAAACCTTAGGTTCAGCGACGATGAACCTAACTCGACTAGCTTGACATAAACCTTAGATTCAACATACATGAACCTAATCTTAACTGGCTTAAGTTCGACCAACATCGAACTTAAGTCCAAACCTAAACCTTAGGTTCAACTCAACTTGAACCTAAACCAAAACCTAACTTATGTTCAACCTACATTGAACTAAAATCTAAACCTTAGGTTTAACCAACAACGAACCTAACTCTACTAAACTGAACATAAACTTTAGGTTCAACCCCAATTGAATCTAAATCGACATAAACCTTAGGTTCAACCCAAATTGAACCTAAATCGATATAAACCTTAGATATAACTCAAATTGAACCTAAATCGACATAAATCTTATGTTAAACCCAAATTGAACTTAAATCAAAAAAATTGAACTCAAATCGACATAAAATCGACATTCTAAATCAAAATCGACAAAATCGACATAAATTTGACATTCCAAATAGTTAATCGATATAATCAACATAAATTCGACATTTTAAACAATTAATCGAGATAATCAACATAAATTTGACATCTCAAACATAAATTGACATAATCGACATAAATTTGACATTCCAAAAAATTAATCGACATAATCGACATAAATTCGACATTTCAAACATAACTGACATAAAATCGACATTTTAAACCAAATTTAATAAACACCGACATTAAATGACATTAATCGATATTTCAAACCAAACTCAATGTATCGCGGCATAAAACGACATAATTCTTTAAGTTCGACCTACATTAAACTTAACTTGACATAAAATTAAAAATCGACAATCCAACCCAAATCAATATTCAAGACAAATAAAAATTTAAACATAAACTGACATAAACCTAAATTGACATTTCAACCAAACTCGGACATCCGACAACTCTGGATCAACAGACACTTTGACCAGGTAATCTAAATATCTTGATATGACATTGTTTCTAACTTTATTTTCCTTGCAGGATGAAGACATGAAGTTTCGTTTAGATTTTCTTTGCATGTTATAGGGTGTGCTAACTCTGTTTTGCAGGACGTCGACAACAGGACATTGACAACAAAACCAGGACTTTTAAGATAGTCATAAAACCTAAACTTTCTACAAACAACAAAATAAAAAATGACATAACAACGAAAACAACTAAACTTTTAGGTTAGCCATGAAACCTGAAATAAAACGACAAAATCATTAATATTGACATCAACATGACATCAACATACAACGACATTTCTATACCACAACAAAATGATGACATGACATTAAACCAAAACAAGAAAATGACAAAATGACATGACAAAATAAAATTGAGATGGTCATAAAACCAAAACTTAAAATAAAAGGAAATCATAAACCAAATAACAAAAATAAATAAATAATGATATCTTCTTGACATCATAGAAGGTATCTCATAACGTAATAATGACATCTTCTTATAGGAGATAAAATATCTCATGACAAATCGAGATATTAATTACGACATCTTATGAAATTACGACATCACATAAAATGACATGACATTATGATTCACATTAAGACATGTCATAAAATGACATGACATTACAACATCACATGACATTATGATATGTCATAAGACAATATGACATACAAAATTACGACATCCCGACATGACACATGACATGACACCAAAACAAAAAAAATAATCCACCGTGAAGGAACAACATAAACCCAATATAAACAAAACTTTCTGGTAGTATTGATTCTTCAGAAACACACTGCCACGATAATACTTACACTTTTTCGAGGACAAATGTTAACCTTAATCGGGAGTTTTTCTAAGCAGTATTAATTGCTCATGATGTAATTAACTATAGGAGCTTGCTCCTATAGGAGATTAAAGAACTTAGGATAGGTATTTTACCTACAAGACCACTCTGGTTACCCAAGATCTTCAGATGATTTTCTCATACGAAAAACTTTAGTAATTACACAATCTGAAGACTTAGTCAATGAGATTATCATTTAATCTTCTTTTCTCTCAATCTATATCATGATTAATCCTTCTTTTTTCCAAAGACTTTTGGCAACAAGTCTAGGTAAGATAAGAATTAGGGTGATAGATAGAGAAAGAGAGTGGCGACTCCTTGACATCAACATGATACAGGAATTAACGGCGATGACATGCGATCCATATACATATATTTCATCGCCATTATATATATATATATATATATATATATATATATATATATATATATATATATATATATTACATATATATACAAACCTTATATGTGTGTTTTATGTTCAGGTTCGGTTCCATACCTGCATGTACTTGGAGCGCGCTCGAACCATTACATCCTCTCCAGCGTCCTACATGGAGGAAGTTATTAATGCATACTTGGGACCTCAGCTTCGCGGCGATATACTCTCCATCAACTCTTCATCACTCTTTTATTGTCTCTACTGAAATCCACAGAAAAAGGAGCAAGGAATATTTCTTCTTTGCCCAGTTGTTAGCTTGCTGGAGTTTCATTTCTGTGCAACCACACTTTAATTTACTTGTGATATTCAAGACGTGCTACCTGCTATGTTCCTTTTGATATGAGATTAAACTTGCTGTGTTTTTTGTTATTGCTACAATAATTGCTCTTTTGTTTGGCGTCGAGTTGTACCGTGGAGGTCGAACCATTCAGGGCGTCAATTTAAGAGCTTCACCTCCCCCCTCATTTTGTAACATTTACATGATATCAATGCGTAAGGAGCCATAAGACGCTCTTTCTTTTAAAAAGAAAAAAAAAATATTTATATATATACATTTATATATACCTATATATATATAAATTTTTATTTATAATTTATTTAATTATTAAATAGTTTTATAATTAAATTATATTTATAAATAATATATTATACTTAAATTAATTAAAAAATAATACACACACACACACACACACACACACACACACAAACACATATATATTTATTTATCTATAATTTATTTAACTATTAAAAATTTTTATAGTTAAATTATATTTATAAATAATAAACTATATTTAAAATATTTAAAACAAAAAAATAATATTAAATAAATTTAAATGTATATATATATATTGTTATATATATATTTTTACTTATAATTTATTTAATTATTAATTATTTTTATAATTAAATTATATTTAAAAATAATATACTTGTATTTAAAACATTTAAAATAAAAAAATAATATATATATATATATGTATATATATATATATATATATATATATATATATATATATATATATATATATATATTTATATATACTTATATATATTTTTATTTATAATTTACTTAACTATTAAAAATTTTTATAATTAAATTGTTTTTATAAATAATATACTATACATAAAACATTTAAAATAAAAAAAACAAAATTTGCATAAATATATATATAATTTTGTTAACTATTAAATATTTTTATAATTAAATTATAATTATAAATGACATACTTTACTTAAAATAATTAAAATAAAAAATAATATTAAATAAATATATATATATATACATACATTTATATATACCTATATATATTTTTAATTATAATTTATTTAATTATTAAATATTTTTATAATTAAGTTAAATTAATAAATAACATACTATACTTTAAACATTTAAAATAAAAATATCATTTTAGAATATATATATATATATATATATATATATATATATTTATCTACACACATATATATTTAATTATTTATAATTTATTTAACTATAAAAAACTTTATAATTAAATTGTATTTATAAATAATATCATATACTTAAAATATTTAAAATAAAATAATAATATTAAATAAATTTATATATATATATATATATATATATATATATAGTTATTTATAATTTTGTTAACTATTAAATATTTTTATAATTAAATTATATTTAAAAATAATATATTATACTTAAAATATTTAAATTAAAAAATAATATTTTTAAAATTTATATATACATATATATGTATATATATAAATATATATATATACATATATATGTATATATATAAAAATATATATTTATATTTATACATACATATACATATTTTTTTATTTATAATTTATTTAACTATTAAATATTTTTATAATTAAATTATATTTATAAATAATATACTATAATTAAAAAAAATTAAAATAAAAAAAATATTATATAAAATTATTCATATATATATAAATATTTATATTTATATATACACATATATATTTAATTATTTAAAATTTATTTAACTATAAAAAAATTTTATAATTAAATTATATTGATAAATAATATCCTATAATTAAAATATTTAAAATAAAAGAATAAAATTATATATTTATTTAACCTATATATATTTTTATTTATAATTTACTTAACTATTAAATATTCTTAGAATTAAATTATATTTATAGATAATATAGTATACTTAAAATATTTTAAAAAAATAAAACATATATATATATGTATATATATATGTATATATATATGTATATATATATACTATATATATATATGTATATGTATATATGCATGAATATATATATATGTATATATATATATATATGTATATGTATAGATATATATATATATATATATATATATATATATATATATATATATATATTCTAGCAAAAACAAAGAAACTTCATTCATTAAAGAGGTTTAGTACATCTAATGAAAGGGAGCTTTAGAGAGTCCCCAAAAGTAATGACCTTAATGGCTCGGAAGGAGTTACAGAGAAGACAATATTACTATCGGTTGCGGCCTTTTTAGCAAGCCAGGTTGGTCGGTTGATTGCCTTCTCTAAAGGTGTGGGTCCATTTGATTTGCGAGAAATTCATGTACATATATATATATATATATATGTATCTATGTACATATATATATGTATGTATGTATATATATATATATATATATATATATATATATATATCTATATGTATATATATGTATATATATGTATATATATGTATATATATATATATATATATAATTATTTTAACTATTAAATATTTTTATAATTAAATTATATTTGAAATAATATACTATACTTAAAATATTTAAAATAAAAAAATAATGTTATATAAATTTATATATAAATATATATATATATATATATATTTATTTATATATAACTATATAAATTTTTTATTTTATAATTTATTTAATTATTAATTACATTTTAAATTAAATTATATTTATGAATAATATACTATAGTTAAAACATTTAAAATAAAAAAATAATATTTTATATAGGTATATATATATATTTATACCTATATAAATATATATATATATTTATTTATAATTAATTTACTTATTAAATATTTTTATGATAAAATAATATTTACAAATAATATTCTATACTTAAAATTTTTAAAATAAAAAAATAATAGTATATTATTTATTTATTTAAAATTTTTTTAACTATTAAATATTTTTTAATTAAATTATATTTATAAATAATATACTATACTTAAAATATTTAAAATAAAAAAATAATTTTGTATAAATTTATATATATATATTTTTAACTATTAAATATATATATTTATGTTTATATATACGCATATATATTTATTTTTTTATAATTTATTTAACTTTTAAATATTTTTATGACAAAATAATATTTATAAATAATATACTATACTTAAAATAGTTAAAACAAAAAATAAATATTAAATAAATTTCTATATATATATATATATATATTTATATAATTCTTAAATTTTTTTATAATTAAATTTTATTTAGGGACTATCCTGGAGGGTGTTCCCGTCATCCCAAGCTGCACTTAAAACACATGTTAAGGCATTTAAATATTTTGCAAGAAATACCTAGGTAAAGCTAAGGGATAGGGTTTTTGTTGTCTGCCAAATTCCTAATCCTATAACTAGTCATCTCCTATGATGTCTAGGTTCTTAGTTTGGTTTAAGGATGATTTTCTTCATCAAAGAACAACTAGATTCAATTGTTCTTCTAAAACATCCCGTCATATTGAGGAAGTGCTTAGGGCGAGTCCTAAACATCTTTTCAATATTTCTGGGATTGTTTTGAGTCCAAGTAAATTTAGTTGCATAAGTGAATTAATCATCCAGGGGTTTAAGTTTTGTTCTCTTGCTCGGTGAACTAGGACATTTGAATGTCCTATAAGTGAAGTAACACTTCACTTGATACTTCATTTAAGAGTTATAATAATAAGAGCTTTAAAAAGGGAAAAACAACTTATTAAGTTTTTTAATAATTTAAACTTAATGATTTAATTTTAATTTTGACTTAATTATAAAAAAAAAATTTAAGTTTGGAATTGCGTTCGAGTCATTTTTTTAAGATTTAATTTAAATCTTTATGTTTTAAATGATGTTATATTTTAGATTTAACCTTTATGTTTTAAACCTAATTTAAGTGTTTTGTTTAACTCTTAATGATTTCATTTAGGTGTGTTGTTAAATGACTTTAATTCAATTTAATTTTAATTTAATTTAAGTTTAATTTAATTTAATTTAATTTAATTTAATTTAATTTAATTTGATTTGATTTGATTTAATTTAATTTAGTTTAATTTAATTTAATTTAAATTTTAATTTAATTTTAATTTAATTTTAATTCAACTTAATTTGATTTAATTTATTTTGATTTAATTTTAATTTTATCTTAATATATTAAATATGATTTAATTTAATTATTAATGTGTTAACTTAATTTAGATTTTGATTTAATTTAATCTCAACATCTTAAATTTAATTTAATTTAATTTTTAAATTGTTTAGCATTTTAAATTTTAAGTTAGGAATATATTTTTAGTTAAGAATTAAATATTATTGAAGTGATTAATTTAGGGATTCATAGATTAAAGAATAAATATCCTCTTAATAATATCCCTACTTTAATAATTCCAATTTCTATTACTCTTCCAAAATTTCAATTAATTAATTAATTATAGTTTTATTTTAATTATATTTGAAATGGTTAGTAGGTTTCTACCCTCAATCACTTAAGTTTCAATCATCCAAAATCAGCTTAAAATCAAATATTTTACCCTCCCCTTTTTGATTAATCCTAAAATTTTAATTAAGGGTTGAAAATTTTTTAATTACCCTTTTGCCCTTCAAGCTTAATAATTCTATAACTCACAAAATTAAGCTCAAATGAACTTGAAATTTTTTATGTAATCTCACTCACATGTCAATTAAGATATTAAAGGAGAAAATGTGGTTTTTCTGTATTTATTTATTTATGTAATTATTTCTAATGGAAAATAGGGGTTTTCAAGGAAAATTCAATAACATGACCAAGAAAATGTTTCTATCCTTAAGAAAATTATGAGATGTCCCTAATGACTAGAGGACCACTTGGACCAATTTTGGTGATTTTTTTAATTATATTTTATTTATTAGAATTATTTTGAATTTTGGAGTATTAATTAATTTAAAAAAGAAATAAAAGTTGAAAAATGGATTTTATATTTTTTTAAAATCTCTCTGACCTCAGGAAAATCAGAGAACCAAATTTTATATTTTTTTTATTCTTTTTTGAATTATTAGAATTATTTTAGTAGAAATGTTAAAGAAAATCATTTTTTTAATTCAAAAATTGTTTTAAGCCTTTAAAATTCAATATCTTACCCTAGATACTTAGGAAAAAATATTTGGTTTGTTCCTAGGTGATTAGAATTCAAAATGTGTCATTTTGGTAATTTTGTATATTTTTTATAATTTTTATTATTTTTTAATTATTAAAAATATTAAAATAATGATAAAAATCAACTTTTTTAGAAAATTTTAATTTTAATTTTCCTAAGTTCCTCTGATGTCAGAGAAGCCCCAAAAATATTTTTGTGAATTTTTGAAAAGTATTTTGTGAGTTATGAATTTTTAAAGTTTAATTTTGGTTATGTGACTTAATTAATCCATTTAGTGGGGTTAAACATTTCCAATTGATTTCAAATTTTTATGTGATGTTCCTCTGATCTTAAAGATCAGTGGAGAATTGCTTTCAAGTTAATTTGATGTGTAATTAACCCTAATTAATTAAAGTTCTATTTTGGGTGTTTTGGCCAATTAGGGTTGTTCCATGTGAATTAACTCAAAACCTATTTTTTCTAGGTTTCTCTGGTCATAAGAAATATCACCAAATTGTCCTAGAATTTATTTCTCAGCATGCTAATTATTGGAATTAAAATAATCAAAACAGTAACATGAACTTGGAAAATCAATAACTTCTCATAGGGATGGCCTCTGACCTTGAAAAATTCAGGGAATGTTCCCAAGTTCAGAGGCTTCAAAAGCCTCATGGTCTCATGCCATGGTGAATTGCCTATGCAAATGAAGAATTAAAACAATGTAGAGAGTAAATAAATCATAAAAAATAAAATACTTGATGAAATGACTTGATTTCTTTTCCACATTATTCTCCTCTGTTCACTGAGCAAGAGTGTATTTTTATTTTACTTTTTATGATTTTTCTATGCAAAGATATGGATTTTTGAAGTTTTGGTAATTAAATAAATAGAAAATAGCCATAATTTCCTAGTTATCCACGCGGCACTACGCCATCCTCGGCAGCTCCGAAAGGCCACGCGGCGCGCTGTGATTCGGTGCCACCATCTGACTCAGCTCTCCAGGGGCCCAAGGTTCACGTACCATTGCGCCGTCCGACTTTATCTCGACCGTCCACCCGATACACGATCGATCCAACGGCTCCTGGTCATCGTCTACAACTGGTGTGCACCCATGACCGTCCACACTAAAACCCTAAGATCTCACTCGATTCTCAATGGATTTTTATGTTCTTATACTCTATAGATTCGTCTTGAAGAGACGAACATATCCATATGGTTTATGTGGCATGAAATTAACCCAATCAAAATAGAGAATATTTAGAAGCTCGGGAAGAAGAGAGAGCTCATACCTTTGCTCAGAGAAGTGTGGCTTCGATCTGAGAGTTGTGTCACCTTCGATTGAACCTAAGCAAGCTCCGGATGAAGTCTCTGGCCCTGGGGAATTGCTCGAACCTGATTTCCACCGGACTCGATTTTAACCTTTGCAGGCTAGAACAAATGGGTGGCCTGAAGAGGGGGCTTTCACTGGGGAACTTCTTCTCTTGGTCTTGTGCAGGTGTGGGTGAGTTTAATTTGATTTTGATGGAGGATTTGAGAGTGTTCTATTTTGGCCTGAGAATTGAGCTCCAAAATTGAGCTCAATCATTGGGAGTTAGGGCAGGAGAACAGTGGGGATGGATTGCTCTTGGTTAGGAGAAGCTTTGTGAGGAGTTTGGAGGGATTCTGTGAAGGTTTCGTTCAGCCAACCTTTTGGCCGAGAGGGGTTGGCTGGCTTAAATAGCCATGGCCATGGCTTCCTATGGGGAGTTAGGGGCTTAGATCAACTGCTCAGGGCAAGGGAAGAACAGCTCCAATGGCCATTGGGCATGGGGCAGCTCAGCAGGTGGGAATTCCAAACTTTGGCTCATCCCAAGGTTTTGGCCATGGCATTTTCCAACGACTGTGGTGGCTGGCCGGCCAGGGTTAGGTCAACCTCAGGCTCAGGGAAGCCAGGGCTTGATTCTTGTGGGTTCAATTGAGTTTTGCCAAGTGTAAAGGGGCTGGATCAAAGTGGCATGGAGGAGTGTCCATTTTGGCTTGATTTTGTCCAAGCCATGGTTTTGGGTTTGGTTCATCTCCCCATGGCCTAATTTTGGGCTGAGGAGGTCAGGTGGGTCAGGCTCACATGTGTGGTGAAGTCCACATCAATTTTGTTTAAGTTAATTTTGGGTTAGGGTGAGACATTAAAAGGTTTAAAAAGGTTTAGTGAGAGCATAGAAAAGGCCCCCCTCCCCTTGCCATTAATAGCTTGGTGAAAAGTCAAACCATCCATGGTTTCATGTGGCTTATACATGGATTCATGGCTCACATTTGGCTTGCAAGAGTTTGGTCAATTTTCATGGAAAAGGGTTTTAGGAATTTTTGGAAATTTTGGGGTTATTTGATGGGATTTTGGCATAATACCATTTTGGTTTGATTTTCATGATGGATTTAGTACTTAGAGATTGATATTAATTGAGAGAGGATGAGGATGAGATGAGATTGTAATGTGGGGTTTAGGATGGGTTTGGGCTTTTAAAATTTGGTAAAGGTGGGCTTTAAAAGTGGTTTAAGGGAATGAGCTTTTATGTTTTAAAATGGGCTTTTAGATGAAAAATTTTACAAAGGGCCATGCTAAATAAATGTTGGGTTTGGTTTAGGGATGTGTCATGAGTGATTTGAGATAAATTTGAGGTGATTTGGAATTGAATTGAGTCTAATTTGGGTCCCCTAGGAGATAGGGTCAAAATAGATCAAAATGGACTAAATTGGGCTACGGTTGGGCTAATGTTGAAATTGATGTAAATTTAATGTTGACAAATGGATTTGGTCTAAATTGATATTGGGGATGTTGATTTGAAGTTTGGAATTGAATTGGACCAAAATTGAGGTCAATTGGGGTGCTTTGGTTTGACATTGGGTTCACTTAGGTTTAAAATGGGCTAAATTGGGGGTTTTGGTAAAAGTGGTGTAAATTAGCCAAATTGGCCCATGGTGTAGTTGAAAAAAATGAAATTGGAAATATTTGGGATTTTCTGGAACTTTCTGGGAATTTTTGGAATTTTTTGATTTTTGGGTCAAGAGGGGCATTTTGGTAATTTGGAGGGTATTGGGGGTATTTTTGGAAATTTTGGTATTTTTGGTTATGGATGATCAATTTGAATGGTTGGGAAATGTTAAAGGTTGATTTTTGAAAAAGTTTTGGGTGATTTGGAAATTTTGGTGGTTTTGGGTAGTTTCAAGGGTTTTTTTTTTGGTAGGCTAGGTGGGTCTGGGGCCCCAAGGGTCAAAAATTGAAATTTTGGAAAAATGAAAATTGAGCAAGTGTGAGTGAAATAGAATCATTTTGGTTGAGTCATGAAGCCATGATAAGCTCATATGAGTCATGAAAGGACTCATTTTAGGCATTCACTATGTTGTTCCTAACCTTCTTAGCCAGGGGCTTAGGGGTTAAGGTCCTTCCATGTGAATTACCTATATGAGTCAGGAGATCAAGTTGGGTATAGGTGTAGTTTTCAGGATGTGTGTGTGAGGGTCTAGTGTATGTGTAAGTCAGCTCTCATCAGACCAGGCCACCCAAGGTGATCCTGAGGCCAAAGAGTCCTATAGGGAACTCATCCTTTAAACTTCCACATTTGATCTCAACCCTCTAGGTGATTAGGGGTTTACAATCAAACTTGCGGGGTTTGTAGAGAGTTAAGAAGTAGTTTGAATTTCTAAGTGGTGGATTCCATTTCTAGTCTTCTAGGATAGCCTAAGACTAGATCCTAAGTACTAAAAGGAGAAGAGAAGACCTCATCAAAAATGAGGTCAACAAGTCAATCTCTGACAAAAAAATTAACTTTGGTCAAAATGGTCAATCCTTGATCCAATGACAAACCCATTGACCCAATAGGTCAACTTTTGACCAAAAAGCTAATTTTGGTCAAAATAGTCAATTTTTGAATTAATGACCAATTATTGACCCAATAAGTTAATCTCTGACCAAAAAGTGAACTTTTGTCAAAATGGTCAATTTTTTACCCAATGATCAACCCATTGACTAAATTGGTCAAATTTTGACCAAAAAGTCAACTTTTTAGGTCAAAATAGATAATTTTTGACCTAATGACCAATTATTGACCCAATAAGTAAACCTCTGACCAAAAAGTCAACTTTGGTCATAATTATCAATCCTTGACCCAATGACAAACCCATTGACCCAACATGTCAACCTTTGAAAAAAAAGATAACTTTGGTCAAAATGGTATATCCTTGACCCAATAACTAGCCCACTGACCCAATAAATCGATTTTTGTCCAAAAAGTCAATTTTGGTCAAAATAGTAAATATTTTACGTAATTGCCAATTATTGACCCAATAGGTCAACTTTTGAATAAAAAAGTCAATTTTGGTCAAAATTTACATATTTTTTACTTAATGACCACCTCATTGACACAAAAGGTCAACTTTTGACCAAAAAGTTAAATTGGGTCAAAATTGGTCAATTTCTGACACAATGACCTAAGTGTCAACTATGGTGAAAATGGTCAATCTTTCATCCAATGACCAACCCACTGACCCAATTTGTTAACTTTTGACTAAAAAGTCAACTTTGGCCAAAATAGTTAATCCTTGACCCAATGACGAACCTATTGATCCAAAAGGTCATCTTTTGACCAAAAAGTTAATTTTGCTCAAAATTGTCAATTTTTGATCTACTGACCACCTCATTGACCTAAATAGGTCAAATTTTGAACAAAAGACAACTTTGGACAAAATTATCAATCTTAAACCCATTGACCCAATATGCCAACTTTGACCAAAAAGTCAATTTTGATTAAAATAGTCAATTTTTGACCTAATGACCAATTTTTGACCCAGTAAACCAATCTCTATCCAAAAAGTCAACTTTGGTCAAGATGGTTAATCTTTGACCTAATGCCCAACCAATTGATCCAATAGGATATCTTTTGACCAAAAAGTCAATTTTGGTCAAAATGATCAATCCTTGACCCAATGACCAACCTATTGGCCTTATAGGTCAACATTTGACCAAAAAGTCAATTTCGATTAAAATAAAAAAATTTTGAATTAATGACCAATTATTGACCCAATAAGTCAATCTCTGACCAAATAGTCAACTTTAGTCAAAATGGTCAATCCTTGATCCAATGACAAACACATAGACCGGTAGAGTCGACTTTTGACCAAAAAGCCGATTTTGCTCAAAATAGTCGATTTTTGACCAAATGACCACCCATTGACCCAATAGGTCAACTTTTGACCAGAAAGTCAACTTTGGTCAAAATGGACAATTTTTTACCCAATGACCAACCCATTAACTCAATAGGTCATCTTTTTACCAAAAAAGTCATCTTTGATAAAAATGGTCAACTTCTTGATCCAATTACCAACACATAGACCAAATACGTCAACTTCTGACCAAAAAGTCAACTTTGGTCAAAATAGTCAATTTTTGACCCAATGACCTCCCCGTTGACTCAATGTGTTAACTTTTGTCAAAAAATTAAATATTGGTCAAAATAGTTAATTTTTGACCTAATGACCAATTAATGACCAAATAAGTCAATCTCTAACCAAAAAGTTAATTTTTGTCAAAGAAATCAATCCCTCACCCAATGACAAACACATTGACCCAACAGGACAACTTTTGACCAAAAAGTCAATTTTGGTCAAAATAGTCAATTTTTTACCTAAAGACTACCCATTAACCCCATAAGTCAACTTTGGTCAAAATGGTCAATTTTTGACCCAAAAACCTACCCGTTGACCCAAAGACCTAATGACCAATTATTAACCCAGTATCTCTGACCAAAAAGTCAACTTTGGTTTAAATGGTCTATCCTTGATCCAATAACCATCCCATTGACCCAGTAGGTCAACTTTTGACAAAAAGTCATCTTTGGTCAAAATGGTCAATTCTTGATCCAATGACCACCCCATTGACCCAATGGGTTCACTTTTGACAAAAAATTAAATTTTGGTCAAAATAGTCAATTTTGGACCAAATGACCAATAATTGACCCAGTAAACCAATCTCTAAACAAAAAGTCAACCTTAGTCAAAATGGTCAATCTTTGACCCAATGACAAACCCATTGACCCAATAGGTGAACTTTTGACCAAAAAGTCAACTTTAGTTAAAATGGTCAATTTCCGACCCAATTACCAACCCATGACTCAATAGGTTAACTTTTGACCAAAAAGTCAACTTTGGTCAAAATGGTCAAACCTTGATCCAATAACCAACCCATTGACCCAATAGGTTAACTTTTCACCAAGAAGTCAATTTTAGTCACAATAGTCAAATTTTGACCTAATCACCCCGCATTGACCAAATAGGTCAACTTTTGACCAAAAAGTTAACTTTCGTTAAAAAGGTCGATTTTTGACCCAATGACCAACCCATTAGC
>CM040432.1:71232429-71237429 GCA_022702705.1 Papilionanthe hookeriana x Papilionanthe teres | reverse complement strand
AGTCAATCTCTGTATAAAAAGTCAACTTTGGAGAAAATGATCAATGATTGACCCATTGATAAACTCATTGCCTAATAAGTTAAATTTTGACCAAAAAGTCAATTTTGATCAAAATAGTTAATTTTTGACCTAATGACCACTCATTGACCAAATAGGTCAACTTTTGACCAAAAAGTCAACTTTGGCCAAAAAGGTCAATTTTTGACCCAATGATCAACCCATTAACTAAATTGGTCAAATTTTGACCGAAAAGTCGACTTTTTAGGTCAAAATAGACAATTTTTGACTTAATGACTAATTATTGACCCAATAAGTAAATCTGTGACCAAAAAGTAAACTTTGGTCATAATTATCAATCCTTGACCCAATGACAACCCATTGACCCAACAAGTCAACCTTTGAACAAAAAGATAACTTTGGTCAAAATGGTAAATCCTTGACCCGATAACTTGACCCATCGACCCAATAGATCGACTTTTGTCAAAAGGTTAATTTTGGTCAAAATAGTAAATTTTTTACATAATTGCCAATTATTGACCCAATAGGTCAACTTTTGAACAAAAAAGCCAATTTTGGTCAAAATTGACAATTTTTGACCTAATGACCACCTCATTGACCCAAAAGGTCAACTTTTGACCAAAAAGTTAAATTGGGTCAAAATGGTTAATTTCTGACACAATGACCTAAATGTCATTTGGTGAAAATGGTCAATCCTTCATCCAATGACCAACCCATTGACCCAATTTGTTAACTTTTGACTAAAAAGTCAACTTTGGCCAAAATAGTTAATCCTCGACCCAATGACCAACCTATTAACCCAATAGGTTAACTTTTGACGAAAAAGTCAATTTTGCTCAAAATTATCAATTTTTTATCTACTGATCGCCTCATTAACCTAAATAGGTCAAATTTTGACCAAAAGACAACTTTGGTCAAAATTGTCAATCCTTAACCCAATGGTCAACCCATTGACCCAATATGTCAACTTTGACAAAAAAGTCAATTTTGATTAAAATAATCAATTTTTTACAAAATGACCAATTTTTGACCCAGTAAACCAATCATTATCCAAAAAGTCAACTTTGGTCAAGATGGTTAATCTTTGAACTATTGCCCAACCCATTGACCTAATAGGTCATCTTTTGACCAAAAAGTTAACTTTGGTCAAAATGATCAATCCTTAACCCAATGACCAACCCATTGGCATAATAGGTCAACATTTAACCAAAAAGTCAATTTCGGTCAAAATAAAAAATTTTTGAATTAATGACCAATTATTGACCCAACAAGTCAATCTCTGACCAAATAGTCAACTTTAGTCAAAATGGTCAATCTTTGATCCAATGATAAACCCATAGACCCAATAGGTCAACTTTTGACCAAAAAGCTAATTTTGGTCAAAATAGTCAATTTTTGACCAAATGACCATCGATTGACCCAATAGGTCAACTTTTGACCAAAAAGTCAACTTTGGTCAAAATGGACAATTTTTTACCCAATGACCAACCCATTGACCCAATAGGTCATCTTTTGACCAAAAAAAGTCATCTTTGGTAAAAATGATCAACTTCTTGATCCAATTACTAACACATTGACCAAATATGTTAACTTTTGACCAAAAAGTCAACTTTAGTCAAAATGGTCAATTTCTGACCCAATGGGTTAACTTTTGACCAAAAATTCAATCTTGGTCAAAATAGTCAATTTTTGACCTAATGACCAAATAAGTCAATCTCTGACAAAAAAGTTAATTTTTGTCAAAATAATCAATCCTTCACCCAATGACAAATACATTGACCCAACAGGACAATTTTTGACCAAAAAGATAATTTTGGTCAAAATAGTCAATTTTTGACCTAATGAGCACCCATTAACCCAATAAGTTAACTTTTGACCAAAAAGTCAACTTTTGACCAAAAAGTCAACTTTGGTCAAAATGGACAATTTTTTACCCAATGACCTACCCGTTGACCTCATATATCAAATTTTGACCAAAAAGTTTTCTTCGGTCAAAATAGGCAAATCTTGACCCAATTACCAACTCATTGATCAAATAGGTCAACTTTTGACCAAAAAATCAACTTTGGTCAAAATGGTTAATTTCTGACCCAGTGACTACCCCGTTGACCCAATGGGTAAACTTTTGACAAAAATTTAATTTTTGTCAAAATAATCAATTTTTGACCTAATGACCAATTTTAGACCCATTAAGTCAATATCTGACCAAAAAGTCAACTACGGTCAAAATGATCAATCCTTGACCCAATTACCAACCCATCGAACCAATTAGTCAACTTTTGACAAAAAAGTTAACTTTGGTCAAAATGATCGATTTTGGACCCAACGACCAACACATTGACCCGAGTATGTCGATGTTTGACCAAAAATCAATTTTGCTCAAAATAGTCAAATTAAATTATATTTAAAAATAATATACTATACTTAAATTATATTTAAAAATAATATACTATACTAAAAATATTTAAAATAAAATAATAATAAATAATTAAATAAATATATAAATCTATATATAAATATATATATAATATTATTTTTTATTTTAAAGATTTTAAGTATAGTATTTTATTTATAAAGATAATATAATTATAAAAATATTTAGTAGTTAAATAAATTATAAATAAATAAATAAATATATGTATATATAAATAAATAAATAAATAAATAAATATTATTTTTTTATTTTAAATGTTTTAAGTATAGTATATTATTTATAAATATAATTTAATTATAAAAATATTTAATAATTAAATAAATTATAAATAAAAATATTAGGTCAATGGGTTTATCATTAGGTCAAGTATTGTACCATTTTGACCAAGGTTCACTTTTTGGTCGGAGATTAACTTATTGGGTCGATAATTGGTCATTAATTCAAAAATTGACTATTTTGACCAAAATTGGCTTTTTGGTCAAAAGTTGATCTATTGGGTCAACGGGTTTGTCATTGGATCAAGGATTGACCATTTTGACCAAAGTTATCTTTTTGGTCAGAGATTGTGTTATAGGGTCATTAATTGAAAAATTATTTATTTTGACCAAAATTGACTTTTTGGTCAAATGTTGACCTATTAGGCCAATGGGTTGGACATTGGGTCAAGGATTGACTATTTTGACCAAAGTTAACATTTTGGTCAAAAGATGACCTATTGGGTCAATGGGTTGGGCATTAGGTCAAAGATTAACCATCTTGATCAAATTTGACTTATTGGTTAGAGATTGGTTTACTCGATCAAAAATTGGTCATTAAGTCAAAAATTGACTATTTTAATTAAAATTAACTTTTGGGTCAAAAGTTGACATATTGGGTTAATGAGTTGGTCATTGGGTTAAGGATTGACAATTTTGACAAAAGTTGTCTTTTGGTCAAAATTTGACCTATTTAGGTCAATGAGGCGATCAATAGGTCAAAAATTGACAATTTTAACCAAAATTGACTTTTTGGTCATAAGTTGACCTATTGGGTCAATAGGTTGGTTATTGGGTCAAGGATTAGCCATTTTGGCGAAAGTTGACTTTTTCGTCAAAAGTTAACAAATTGGGTCAATTTGTTGGTCATTGGATGAATGATTGAACATTTTCACCAAAGTTGACATTTAGGTCATTGTGTAAGAAATTGACCACTTTGACCAAATTTGACTTTTGGTCAAAAGTTGACCTTTTGGGTCAATGAGGTAGTCATCGGGTCAAAAATTGACAATTTTGACCAAAATTGACTTTTTTGTTCAAAAGTTGATCTAATGAATCAATAATTGGTAATTATGTCAAAAACTTACTTTTTTGACCAAAATTGACTTTTTAGTCAAAAGTCGATCTATTGGGTCAGTGGGTTGGTTATGGGGTTAAGGATTAACAATTATGACCAAAGTTAACTTTTTGGACAAAGATTTACTTATTGGGTTAATAATTGGTCATTAGGTCAAAAATTATTTATTTTGACCAAAAAGTTGACTTTTTGGTCAAAATATGACTAATTTGGCCAGCGGGTAGGTCATTGGGTCAAAAATTGACCATTTTGACCAAAGTTGACTTTTTTGTCAAAAGTTGATCTATTTGGTTAATGGGGGGTCATTAGGTCAAAATTTGACTATTTCGACCAAAATTGACTTTTTGGTCAAAGGTTGACATATTGGGTCAATGGGTTGGTGATTAGGTCAAGGTTTGACCATTTTGACAAAAGTTGACTTTTTGGACAAAAGTTAACCTATTGGTTCGATGGGTTGGTCATTGGGTCAAGGATTGATAATTATGACCAAAGTTGACTTTTTGGTCAGAGCTTTACCTATTGGGTCAATAATTGATCATTAGATAAAAAATTGTCTATTTTGACCTAAAAAGTTGACTTTTTGGTTAAAATTTGACCAATTTAGTCAATGAGTTGATCATTAGGTAAAAAATTGACCATTTTGACCAAAGTTGACTTTTTAGTTAAAAGTTGACCTATTTGGTCAATGGGTGGTCATTAGATAAAAAATTAACTACTTTGACCAAAATTGACTTTTTGGTCAAAATTCAACTTATTGGGTAATGGGTTTGTCATTGGGTCAATCATTGACCATTTTGTCCAAAGTTGACTTTTTGGTCAGAGATTGACTTATTGGGTCAATAATTGGTCATTAATTCAAAAAACTGTCTATCTTGGTCATTAGGTCAAAAATTAATTATTTTGATCAAAATTAAATTTTTTGTCAAAAGTTGAGCCATTGGGTCAACGGGGAGGTCATTATGTCAGAAGTTAATAATTTTGACTAAAATTAACTTGTTTGGTCAGAAGTTGACATATTTTGGTCCAAAGTTGACTTATTAGTCAAAAGTTGACTTATCATTTAACCTTTAACTATTGGGTTAGATATTGACTATTTTGACCAAAGTTGACTTTTGGTCAAAAGTTGACCTATTTGGTCAATGAGTTGGTAATTGGGTAATTGACCTATTCCACACTTACATATATTTGTTCTGACTTAATTTTGCTGCGATTTGGC
>CM040432.1:71217429-71229929 GCA_022702705.1 Papilionanthe hookeriana x Papilionanthe teres | reverse complement strand
ATATATATATGCGGATATAAATTTATTTATTTGTAATTTATTTAACTATTAAATATTTTTATGATTAGATTATGTTTTTAAATAATAAAATATACTTAAAATATTTAAATTAAAAAAATAATATTAAATAAATAAATATAACTATATATATATATTAAATAAAAAAATAGTATTAAATAAATAAATCTATATATATATATAAATTATATATATATATATATATCATTTTTTTAACTATTAAATAATTTTATAATTAAATTATATTTATTAATAATATATTATACCTAAAATATTTAAAATAAAAAATAATGCTAAATAAATTTTTTTAATATATATAAATATATATTTATGTACCTACTATATAGATATATATTTATTTATTTATAATATTTTTAATTATTAAATATTTTTATAATTAAATTATACTTATAAATAATTTATCGTACTTAAAATATTTAAAATGAAAAAATAATATTAAATAAATTTTTATATATATAAAAATATATATTTATGTTCCACAATATATATATTTTTATTTATAATTTTCTTAATTATTAAATATTTTTATAATTAAATTATATTTATAAATAATATACTATACTTAAAATATTTAAAATATAAAAATAATATTATATATATATATATATATATTAATATATATACGAGATATAAATTTATAATTTTTTTAACTTTTAAATATTTTTATGATTAAATTATATTTTTATATAATATACTTATACTTTAAATATTTAAAATAAAAAAATAATATTAAATAAATATATATATTTATAGTGGTACATATATATCTTTATTTTTAATTTTCTTAATTATTAAATATTTTTATATTTAAATTGTGTTAATAAATTATATACTATACTTAAAATATTTAAAATAAAAAATAATATTATATATATATATATATATATATGTATATATATGTATATGTATATATATATATATATACCTACCTATATATATATTTATTTATTTATATTTTATTTAATTATTAAATATTTTTATAATTAAATTATAATTACAAATAATATACTTTACTTAAAATATTTAAAATTAAAAAAAATTATATATATATATATATATATATATATATTTATAATTTTGTTAACTATTAAATATGTTTATTAACCAAATAGGTCAAATTTTGACCAAAAAGTCAATTTTGGTCAAAATAGTCATTTTTTGACCTAATGACCACCCTTTGACCCGATAGGTCAACTTTTGAACAAAAAGTCAACTTGAGTCAAAATGGTCAATTTTTGACACAATGACCAACCCACTGACCCAATAGATCAACTTTCTGTCTAAAAAGTCATCTTCGATCAAAATGGTTAAATTTTGACCCAATTACCATCTCATTGACTAAATAGGTCAACTTTTGACCAAAAAGTCAACTTTGGTCAAAATGGTCAATTATTAACCCAATGACCAACCCATTGACCCAATAGGTCTGCTATTGACAAAAAAGTCATCTTTTGTCAAAATGGTCAATTCTTGACCCAATTACTAACTCATTGACCAAATAGGTTAACTTTTGACCAAAAGTAAACTTTGGTCAAAATAGTCAATATCTGACCCAATGACCTCCTCGTTGACCCAATAGGTTACACCTTTTGACCAAAAATTCAATTTTGGACAAAATAGGTTAACTTTTGACCAAAAAGTAATCTTTGGTCAAAATGACCAATACTTAAACTTAACAGTCTAACCCTGTACCTAATTAAACCATTAAACCTTAACTAACTAAGGTTTAATCAAACTTAAACCCTAACTAGGTCTAACCCATTAGACCTAATTAAGTATATTTATTTATTTACATATTTATTTATCATTTTTTTAACTATTAAATAATTTAATAATTAAATTATATTTATTAATAATATATTATACTTAAAATATTTAAAAATAATAATATTATATATATATACATATATATATATATATATATATATATATATATATACCAATATATATTTAATTATGATTTATTTATCTATTAAATTATTTTATAATTAAATTATATTTATAAATAATATACTATACTTAAAATATTTAAAATAAAAATTATATATATTTATTTATTTATAATTTTTAAACTATTAAATATTTTTATAATTAAATTATATATATAAATAATATACTATACTAAAAATATTTGAAGAAAAAAATAATATTAAATAAATTTATATATATATATATATATATATATATATATATATATTTATTTATTTATATATACCTAAGTATATATATTTTTTTATTTATAATTTATTTAAAAATTAAATATTTTATAATTAACTTATATTTATAAATAATATACTACACTTTTAACATTTAAAAATAAAATAAAATAATATTATATATATATGTATATATATATATATATATATATATATATATATATATATATATATATATATATATATATATATATACCATATATATATATTTAATTATTTTTTAAGTTAAGTATGAAATATTTTTATACTTAAAATTTTAAATTAAAAAATATTATTATATAAATTCATATATATAAATTAAAAAAATATAAATAAATAAATAAATATATATACAAAATATTTAAAATATATACATAATATATATATATATATATATTTATAAATATATATATATATATATGTATATATATTTATTCATTATTTATATTTTTTAAATATTAAATATTTTTGTAATTAAAGAATATTTATAAATAATATATTATATTTAAATTCTTAAAATAACATATAATATTATATAAAACTAAATATATATATATATATATATATATTTATAATTTATTTAACTATTAAATATTTTTATAATTAAATTATATTTATAAATAATATACTATAGTTAAAATAGTTAAAATAAAAAAATAATATTAAATAAATTTATATATACTATATATATTTATTTATAATTTATCTAAATATTAAATATTTTTATAATTAAATTATATTTTTAAATAATTTACTATAATTAAAATATTTGAAATAAAAAATAAATATTATATAAATTTATATATGAATATATGTAAATATATATATATATATATATATTTAAATATAAATATATTTATTTATCATTTTTTAAACTTTTAAATAAGCTTATAATTAAATTATATTTATTAATAATATATTATACTTAAAATATTTAAAATAAAAATAATGCTAAATATATATTTATAATTTTTTTAATTAAAAGAAATATTTTTATAATTAAATTAGATTTATAATCATAATTCTATACTAAAAATATTTAAAAAAATAATATTATTAAAAGAAATTTTTAATATATTTAAATTTATATTTATGTACCTTTATATATAAATTTTTATTTATAATTTTCTTAATTATTAAATATTTTTATAGTTCAATTATATTTTTAAATAATATACAATACTTAAAATATTTAAAATAAAAATAAAGTTATATATATTTATATATAAAGATATAAATTTATTTATTTATAATTTATTTACCTATTAAATATTTTGATGATTAAATTGTTTTTTTAAATAATAAATTATACTTGAAGTATTTAAAATAAAAAATAATACTAAATATATATATATATATATATATATATTTATTTATAATTTATTTAATTATTATATATTGCTATAATTAAATTATATTTAAAAATAATATACTATACTTAAAATATTTAAAGTAAAAAATATTAATATATAACTATAAATATTTTTTTATTCATAATTTATTTAATTATTATTTATTTTTTAAATTAAATTATATTTATAAATAATATACTATACTTTTAAAACATTTAAAATAAAAATAATAATATATAAATATAAATATATATATGTATATATATATATATATATATATATATATATATATATATATATATATATATATATATATATATATGTATATATATGTCTTTATGTATATATATATACATATAGAAATATATATTTCCAGAGATATATATATATACCTATAGATATATATATATAATTATATTTTATATAACAATTAAATATTTTTATAATTAAATTATATTTATAAATAATATTATATACTTAAAATATTTAAAATAAAAAATTCACTTTAAAATATTTTAAAATTATTTTTTAATAATTTATTTAACTATTAAATATTTTTTAAAATATTTATTTAAAATTTATTAAACTATTAATTATTTATTTATAATTTTTATAATTTATTTAACTATTAAAATTACTTAAAATAAATAATTTGCTATACTTAAAATATTTATTTATTTATACATATATATTTATTTATTTATTTAAAAAATATTTATTTATATATTTATTTATTTATACGTATATATTTATTTATGTATAATTCATTTAACTTTCTAATATTAAATAAGTTTTTATATATATATAAATATTTATTTATAATTTATTTAACTATTAAATCTTTTTATACTAAATTATAGTTCTAAATAATAAACTATACTCAAAATATTTTAAAATAATAATAAATAAATAAATATGTATATATAAATAAACTAATAATTATATATATAAATAAATTAAATATAAATATATACATAAATATATATAAATAAAATAAAATATTAATACTATACAAATTTATATATAAATATATAAATATATATATATATATATATATATATATATATATATATATATATATATATATAATATACATATATTTATCATTTTTTTAACTATTAAATAATTTTATAATTAAATTATATTTATTAATAATATATAATACTTAAAGTTTTTCAAATAAAAATCTTATTAAATAATTTTTATATATATATAAATATATATTTATGTACTTCTATGTATGATTTTTTTATAATTTTTTAATTATTAAATATTTTTATAATAAAATTATATTTATGAATAATGAACTATACTTAAAATATTCAAAATAAAAAAATAATATTAAATAAATTTTATATATATATAAATATATATTTATGTACCTCAATATATATATTTTTATTTATAATTTTTTAATTATTAAATATTTTTATAATTAAATTATTTTTAAAAATAATATAATATACTTAAAATATTTAAAATAAAAATAATATTATATATATATATATATATATATATAGATATATACATACATATATATATATATATATATATATATATACATATATATATTTATATATATATATACATCTATATATATATATGTATATTTAGTTATACAGAGATAAATTTATTTATTTATAATTTTTATAACTATTAAATATTTTTTTGATTAAATTATATTTTTTAAACAATATACTCTACTTAAAATATTTAAAAAGAAAGTAATACTAAATAATTAAATATATATTTAAAAAAAATATACTATACTTTAAACGATTAAAATAAAAATAATATTATAACTAAATATATTAACTAAATATATTTAAATAATATTAACGATTATATATATATACATCTATATATTTATTTATTTATATATATATATAACTAAATATATTTATTTATAATTAATTTAATTACAAAATATTTAATTACAAAATTTTTAAAATAAAAAAAATAATATTATATAAGCTTTATATATGTATATATATATATATATATTTAATTATAATTTATTTAATTATTAAATCTTTTTATAATTAAATTCCTTTATTTATAAATTATATACTTACTAAAAATATTTCTTTAAATAATATTAATAATACTATATATATATATATGTAAATTTATAAATATATATATATATATATATACCTAATCAATAAATTTTCACCAAAAAGTCAACTTTGGTCAAAATATTTTATTTATAATTTATTTAGTTATTAAATATTTTTATATTTAAATTGAATTTGTAAATAACATACTAAGCTTAAAATTTAAAATAAAAATAATTTTACATAAATATAAATATATATATATATATATATATATATATATAAATATATATATTTACATACACACATATATATTTACTATTTGTAATTTATTTAACTATTAAATATTTTTATAATTAAATTATATTTATAAATAACATACTATACTTAAAATATTTAAAATAAAAAATAATATTATATAAAATATATAAATATATATATATATTCACATATATATGTAAATTATATTTATAATTTTGTTAACTATTAAATAATTTTATAGTTAAATTATATTTAAAAATAAAATACTACACTTAAATTTATATGTAAATAAATATATACATATATATATATATATATATGTAAATAAATATATATATACATATATATGTAAATAAATAAATAAATATATATATATATATATATATTTATATTTATATATACATATATATATATTTATTTATTTATAATTTATTTAACTATTAAATATTTTTAAATTAAATTATATTTAAAACAATATACTATTCTTAAAATATTTAAAATAAAAATAATATTATATGAATATATATAAATATAAATATATATATATTTATATATACACATATATATTTAATTATTTATAATTTATTTTACTATAAAAAATATAATTAACTATTAAATATTTTTATAATTAAATTATATTTATAAATAATATACTATACTTAAAATAATTAAAATAATAATTAATATTAAATAATTAAGATTTTAATTAACAAATTATATTATGAAATACTATGCTTAATATAAAATACTATACTTAATATATAAATTTTTAATTATAATTTATTTAATTAATAAATATTTTTATAATTTAATTATATTATCAAAAAATATACTACTTTAAACATTTAAAATAAAAAAATAATATTATATAATTTATTTATTTTTATGTTTGTCATTTTTATGTTTATTTTATTTTTAATTTATTTAACTATTAAACATTTTTTATAATTAAACTATATTTAAAAATAATATACTATAATTAAAATATTAAAAATATTAAATATATATATATATATATATATATATATAGTTATAATTTTTTAAAATAATTATATATATATACATAACTATACTTAAAATATTTAAAATAAAAAATAATGTTAGTATAAATTTATATATATATCTGTATGTATTATATTATATATATATATATATATATATGTATGTATATAATTATATATATATCTATGTATATATATGTATGTGTATATATCTATGTATATATATGTGTATATATGTATGTGTATATATCTATGTATATCTATATGTGTATATATATGTGTATATATGTATGTGTATATATATATCTATATATATATATATATGTGTATATACGTATATATATGTGTATATACATATATATATACATGTATATACATATATATACATGTATATACATATATATATACATATATACATACATATAATTTTTTTTTAATTATTAAAAAGTTTTATAATTAAATTATACTTGTTAATAATATATTATACTTAAAATATTTAAAATAAAAAATAATATTAAATAAATTTTCTTATATATATAAATATATATTTATGTACCTCTATGTATATTTTTTATTTATAATTTTTTTATTATTAAATATTTTTTAAAATTAACTACGTTTATAAATAATGTACTATACTTAAAATTTTTAAAATAAAAATAAATTATATAAATATATATATAACTATATATGTATTTTTATTTATAATTTATTTAATTATTAAATATTTTTATAATTAAATTATATTTATAAATAATATACTATACTTAAAACATTTAAAATAAAAATAAATAATAATATATATATATATATGTATATATAAATATATATTTTTTTATTTATAATTTATTTAATTATTACTTATTTTATATTTAAATTATATTTATAAATAATATACTATACTTAAAATATTTAAAATAAAAAATAATATCGATTATATATATATATATTTATATATTTATAATTTACTTAACTATTAAATATAAATGATCAATCCATTTACCCAATGCCTAAAACCATTAACACAAGAAGTCAACTTCGACCAAAAAGTAAGTTTTGGTCAAAATACCATTTTCGAATTAATGACCAATTTTCACCTAATAACATCTCTAACAAAAAGCCAATTTTGGTTAAAATAACATTTTTCGACCTAACGACCACCACCCAATATGTCAACTTTCGAATAAAGTCAACTTTTCAAAATTGTCAATTTTCGAGACAATGACCAACCCACCGACCGAATAGATCAACTTCGACTAAAAGTCATCTTCGGTCAAAATGGTCAATTCTCGACCTAATTACCAAATCATCGACCAACAATAACTTTTCGACTAAAAAGTCAACTTCGTCAAAATGGCCGACTTTACCCAATCACCAACCCATTATCCCATTAACCCATTAGGTCTACTGAACCAAAAGTCATCTTTTGTTAAATAACACTCGACCCAATTACCAACTCATCGATCAAATAAAGTTAACTTTCGACCAAAAGTCAACTTTACAAAATAGTCAATATTCGACCTGTAAAGGACCACCCCGTTGACTCATTGTGTTAACTTTTCACAAAAAATTCAATTTTGGTCAAAATAGTCAACTCGACTAAAAAATAATCTTGCTCAAAATTCGCCACCGACTCCAACGACCACCCCATCGACTCCAAAGTCCATCCCATCAATTCGAATAAAGCCCACACCGAAAATTTTAATGTTAGCACCAGATCTAATGACCAATTATTCACCAATAAGTTAATCTTCACCAAAAATTCAATCCTCGTCAAAATATTCAACTTAACTCAATGACAAACCCATCGATCTATCAGTCAACTTTCGACCAAATAAATAATTTTGGTCAAATAGTCAATTTTTGACCGAATGACCACCAATTGACCCAATGAGTTAACTTTTGACCAAAAGTCAACTTTTGCAAAATGATAAGTCAACTTTTCGATCAAAATAAGATCAACTTTTCGAGAAAAAGTTAATTTTAAGCCAAAAATGGTCAACTTCGACATAATGACCTCCCCGTCAATCTAATGACTCAACTTTTGACAAAAAATTTCTTTAGTCAAAATAATTAATAATCGACTCCAATTCATCAAAATAAATACAATTTTTCAATTAACGACCAATTATTAACCCAATAAGTCAATCTCTCGACCAAAACAACTTCGACAAATTCATTAATCTAACGATTCGATTCCATTGCCCAATAAGTCAAATTTTAACCAAAAAGTCAATTTTATTCAAAATAGTCAATTTTCGACCTATCGACTGATCTATCGACCAAATAGTCAACTTTCGACTAAAAAAGACAACTTTGGTCAAAATGGTTAATTTTTGACCCAATGATCAACCCATTGATCAAATTAATGTAATCTTTTGACGTGTCAACTTTTTAGGTCAAAATAGACAATTTTTTGACCTAATGACCACCATTGATCTAATAAGTAAATCGACCAAAAGTCAACTTTGTCATCATTATCAATCCTCGACCTAATGATAAATCCATTGACTCAACATGTCAACTCCTTTAAATAAAAGATAACTTGGTCAAAATGAATCCTTGACCTAATAACTAACCCAATTGATCCAATAGATCACCATTCAAAAAGTTAATTTTGGTCAAAATAAATAACTTTTTTTACATAATCGCCAATTATCGACTCAATATGTCAACTAGAACAAAAGAGCTAATTTTGAATAAAATTGCATTTTTGACCTAATGACCACCTCATCAATCTAAAAGGTCAACTTTTCGACTTCAAAGCCAATCGGGTCAAAATGGTCAACTTCTCTATTAACATCTAATGTCAACTTTGGCAGTGCCTATCAATTCATCCAACGACCAACCCATTGATCAATCTAACTTTAATTAAAAAGTCAACTTTTGGGCCAAAATAATCAACTGATCTAATGATTATCTTATCACCTAATAGTCAATCCTCATAAAAAAGTCAATTTGCTCGTAATCATCAATTTTTGATCTTAATGACGCCTCTATCAATTCCAAATAAATAAATTTCACTAAAGACAACTTTGGTCAAATATGTTAATCCTTAAAACAATGATCATCCATAGACCCAATAGGTCAACTTTTGACCAAAAAGTCAATTTCGTCAAAAATAACCTAATTTTTCACTAAATGACTAAATTCATCAATCTATTAAGTTAACTGATCAAAAAAGTCAACTTTGGTCAAATGGACAATTCTTGATCTAATGACTAACCAATTGATCTAATAGGTCACCTTTTGACCAAAAAGTCATCTGGTTAAAAATGGTCAACTTCTCGATCCACCAACATATCAAGCCAAATATGTCAACTTTTAACTACACTGTCGAAATGGCTAATTTTCAATCTAATGACCTCCATGTTGAATTTGACCACCAATCTTGGTCGTGTTAGTCAATTTTCGACGCACGACCAATTAATGACCAAATAAGTCAATCTCTCCCATAAAAAGTTAATTTTTGTTAAAATAATCAACTTCTGACAAACACATCACCCAAGAGGACAACCTTTGACTAAAAGTTCAATTTTGGTCAGCAATAATTTTTCACCCTAATGACCTCTCATTAACTCAATAAAGTCAACCACCAAAAAGTCAACTTCGTCAAATGGTATGTATATATATATGTATATATATAAATTTATATAATATTATTTTTTTATTTTAAATATTTTAAGTATAGTATATTATTTATAAATATAATTTAATTATAAAAATATTTAATAAATAAATAAATTATAAATAAAATACTAATATATGTATATATAAATAAATAAATATATACATATGTATATAATAGTATTTTTATTTTAAATATTTTATGCATAGTATATTATTTATAAATATAATTTAATTATAAAAATATTTAATAATTAAATAAATTATAAAATAAAATACCGTCACTGCGCTTATCATCGCATACGATTGACCATTTTGACTAAAGCTCACTTCTTTGATGTAGACAATGATTGGTCAATAATCGTCATTAATTAAAATACTATTTCACCAAAATCGCCTCGTCAAAAAGGGACCATCGTGTCAATTGTTCACACCATTCTTGTTGATCACCATTTCGACTAAAGTTAACTTTTTTTAGTTAGAGATCGATTTATTGGGTCAATAATTCAAAAATCGCTTATTTCACCAAAATTGAAGCTATCAAATGTCGATCTATTGTGCCAATGAGTCGTCATCGTCAAGGATCAATATTTTCAACACAAAGTCGACTTTTCGTCAAAAGTCAATCTATCGTCAATGGGTTGAGCATTAGGTCAAAGATTAACCATCTCGACAAAATACTTTTCGTTAAAGATCGTTTACCTAAAATATCGTCATTAAGTCAAAAATTTACTTATTTTAATCAAAATCACTATTTAATCAAAAGTTGATCTTTTGGGTCAACGAGTTGTCATTGCTAAGGATTGACTATTTTGGTCAAAATTGGATCTATTTAGGTCAATGAGGCGGTCATTATGTCGTAAAATCGACAATTTGTTGTAAATTGATTGGTTAAAAGTCAACGGTCAATAATAAGTCGTCATTTGCCTGGCCATTTGGGTCAAGGATTAATCCATTTTGCCAAAGTTGATTTTAGTAAAAGTTACTAATTTGGGTTAATCGTCAGGTCATCGATGTTGATCGAACATTTTCACCAAAGCCGACGCTAGTCATCGCGGTCGAATCGGATCATTTTCATCACTACTAAATAAAAGTGACTCAAGCACGAGGTGGTCATTAAGTCAAAAATTGACTTTTTTTTTCAAAAGTCAATTTAATGGGTCAATAATCAGTAATTATGTCAAAATTTACTATTTTCACCAAAATCACTTTTTAGTCAAATGTCGATCTATCGGGTCAAAGGGGTTTGCTTATCGGGTCAAGGATCGACAATTATGACTAGAGTCAATTTTTTTGGTCAAAGATTTACTTATTGGGTTAATAATTTAATAATAGTCAAAAATCGGTTTATTTTTAATTAAAAAGTCGATTTTTGGTCAAAATTAATTATTTTGCCATGTTTATTATCAATAAAATCGACCATTTTCGATAAAGTTGATTTTTGGTCAAAAGTTGATTTATTCGATTAATGAATACAGTCGTACTGACTATTTGACTAAAATTAACTTTTGGTCAAAAAGTCGACATATCGTCAACGGGTCGGGTTATCGGTCAAGTTATAACCATTTTGATCAAAGTTGACTTTTTCACAAAAGTTAACTTATCGTCAAATGGATCGGGTCATCGGCCTTAAATCGCTCATTTTAATTCAACTCTTGGCCGTCAAAAGCACACCTATCGGGTCAACGGCATTATTATCGGGTTTATCACTATTTTGATCAAAGTTGATTTTTGGTCGTGAGATCGCTTAATGGGTCAATTATCGTCATTCGTCAAAATAATTATTTTTACCAAAATTAAAATTTTGTTTGCGTTAACTTATCGTCAACGGCATTATCGACGGATCATTCATTTTGACCAAAGACGATTATTAAAAGTTGATCATTTTCGTCACTAGTCGGGTTGGTCAATTCAAGGATAAACCATTTACCAAAGTTAACTATTTGCTAGAGATTCATGATCAAGTTA
>CM040432.1:71202429-71212429 GCA_022702705.1 Papilionanthe hookeriana x Papilionanthe teres | reverse complement strand
TCTATCTGTAGAGTGCTTGGATTGGGTTCATCATCATGGTTTTGGCAGTTCTCACTCATCTATCGCTCATTGTACAAATTTGCTATCGGACCGCATCCTAATCCTCGCCCGCCATCCAGAGCACTAAACCCACATGCCTCATAATTTGCTCCGCACGTGAATTTTATAATAATGCTATCAACACATCTCTTTATCATTGTTATCGATGTTATTCGGAGCGCTTGTAATGAATGTAGGGATTAGGCCTTGTCTCCCATTGATCTGAGGCTTTGACATTCATTAATACATCCTTCCCACTTAATACGATGGTATCTCTGTTCCAAAAAATGTCAATATCCCGAGCATTAATCGTTTTCATTGTTGAAATTTTCCTGGTCGAGGATACCAAGGTGTTTCTCGATCTTCACATTTCATCCCATCAGAGACTGAGGGTCTTCGACCTGCTTCGTGTTTTTGAGTTCTTCCAATCACAGAAGAGTATGAATTTTCCTTCGAGAATGTCATACCGATGGGCCATAAAAGAAAAAAGGGAACCATGAACTCACCAACTTGGTGTTCATAAAGATTAAGAGCACGAGAATCAATATTCTTCGAGTGGGGAACAGGATTTACCCGACTAGGTCGTCTAGAGTGGGTTGCCTTTTCTACTCATGTTTAACCTTGGTGGGAGTCAAGGATCCCTCACTCTCTGGTAGGTTGTGTTACTCAAGGGATTCATACGTATACTTTGTTATTTTTGAATCTTTGTCTCTTCTATCCTCTGAATGTTTTTATAACATTCTCTGTTTTCTAATTGCTCTAACAAAGATTGATTTTATTATGAGCACATTGCTCAATATTGTCATGGATGATGGACAATTTGTCCATGCACATTTTGTGTTGATGATTGCCAGTCATGCCGGCATCACCGGGCTAGAAATGTAATGCCTGGTAATTGACACATATGGATGGTGGGGGAGTTTAATATGATTTTACACTTCCGTAGTTTGGCGGCCGACCATCGATTCTGCTTGATGAATAAGTTAGCATCGCCATGGATGGTGTCGTTCTGGACCCTGCGCGTCACTAGTTCGAAGAGAGGCTATTTGAAAGGTCGGGATAGATGTTTTGCTAATCAGCCAAATTTTATTAAGCTCAAAAGTTCAACATTCGTGCAGTTCTCGCCCGCATCAAACCCTCGCAAATCATTTTAAAAAGATGTCTAAATATCACTTCCCACATTAGTAATCGCACATTTCGATTTTGGCAATGCTCGGTTTCGCTCGAAACCCCATAAAAGTAACTCGCTGTCGGTAGTCGCGGAATCGTGGGATGTTTGGTGATTCATGCCTGCGTGATCAAGGCCGCTTAAGTTGCTTTAGGATCTTGATGAATTCGTCGGCGAGGCCCCAGTTTCAAAGTATATTCGGAAGCTATCGAAATTTGGCGTGCGAAGAGTTCTGCACAGTATTTAGCGATTCACTGGCTGCGATTAAGTATTTCCATGCTTGCATCAAACAACACGATGTTAACATGACACTGTGATTAAAGATGACTGTAGATTGTCGGCATCAAGAGCTACGTTCAAGATTTCGATAATTTTTATCATGATCATGCCAGCCACAGGAATCGGGCGTGGGATTTATCAACTTTTTTAACGGGTTGTTATTTCCACTACTGTGGTTGCATCTTGTTATCTCTACCGCCGATGAATTTTCAATGCTTCTGACCAAAATCGCTAGCACAGTTGTGGCTCCCGATGGTTTTACTCGATTTTTATATTAAATGTTGGATTTCCATTATTCAAAAAGCGCATGCTATTCATTGTATGAGACTTGTATTCGCCGCCACATTGCCCATTCCTAAGATGACATCAAACGCCGCGGGAAACACTGCATATACTAATACCGTCACTAAGGTGATTGGTAACTACACAACGATCTAACCCTCACCTTTATTACTATTATCTCATAATTCTCACCTTCCACCGTTTATCCAAATCATTGTGATAATATCATGTTAGCTCAAGAGTTCTCGACATCGAAGTGCCGCGAGGAAAGGCGGTCACTGGGGTTGATATCCGTAAGCTTATGACATCTAGTCGGGAGTTTATTATGGATGTTCAAAGCCAAAATTTTCCACTGTTCGCCAAGTTATTTTAAATTGGTTAATTGCACCAAAGAGCAACACCTATTAATGGTGAGGTGCATGGTTTTTTAAGATGCGCACACGGGACAAGGTAGACCCACTCATTTATACTAGCTCAATTACTCGCTTGAGCTTCAATCTAATTCTCGCTTATGCCTCGCTTCAATAATAAAAGCCAAGGTACAATTTCCCATTTGCGATGTCGTTCTTTTTCTAATGCTAGTAAGAATTCGATTAAAAAAATATTTCATTTATCGAAAAAATCCAATCCTCTCTCTTCAATTTTAAGGGTTAACAAATGTAATTTTATACTTTAGTAACATGGGATCGCGGGAATAATTTTGCCATAATCGAAGTTTTAATATTTCCAATCTTCCCTTTAAAATATTTGGAGTTCACCAAGGAAAATGAAATTGAATCGATGAGGCCGCCGTAACAAATCGACAAGGATCGGTTAATTCTTCCAGTGGTCGAGGTCGAAGTATCCCATAGTATACCGTGCTCCATGGTCTTCACATTTTACACATTAAGAAAAAGCACCCAAAAGATTCTTCAGCGAGCTTTTAATAAATTTTATGCGTAGCGCCGTTGAAATGCATTAAGGTGAGGAGATGGTGTCCGAACCGCCGGTAAACCTATCCGGGGTAAATTGGTGCCACACCTTACCATATGTCGGTTTATCTTTTGAACATTGGCTTAATCTTGTGAGTGAGCTCTTCGGCTTCTTTATAACTTCGTTACATATTGTAAGAATTCATCCTACTTGATATTCGAAAAAAAATTCCAGGAAACGCCATTTTCATCTGTTGAATGCTGTTGTTCGTTTTTGACTTCGCAATATTCTTTTGGCATGACTCTTGGTCTCCTTATCAAAGCTCGAGTTCTCATGATAACTTCGGTTTATGATACTTCGTTACCGGAATAATTTCAGCACCAATTACCTGTTGCGTGTCGCATCTTTCATATCTATTCAGCTTGACTTCTTCTTATTCGATTCTCTCTAGTTAAGATTGATACTATATCCATTCGAACAAGCTTGTTGCATTGCCATGTCTTCGTTAACGGGATCTTCATTTTCCACTTGGTCAGTGTGATATACTTGTTCAGTGTTGCTTTTAGCTCCTCTGTTGAGCTGAGTCATGCGATGGTGATTGCAGTATCTCTTTGAATGCTTTTCTGAAATGGAGAAAGTGGGGAATTGCTCACAATCGTAACTGTGGGCCGAGATCTTATATCCACTCGCCTATGGTCTCGATCGGCCGCAAACAGCCTTCTGTTGTTGGTCTCATTTGAGGTGGTAATGAGATGAAACATGATGGTGTTGCTACGGCACCGCTAACATTATCTTTTACTGCACCGCCCAACCAAGCGAAGACGGATTTTTCTGCATGTTTTTGAATTTATCGCCACTCTCGACTGCAATCTCGACTCCCGGGTGAGATGGCGGATCCCCGCCTCGGGGTGGTGAAAATTATTAATATTAGTTGAGGAATGACATTGAGGGCATTAAAAGTGGACTATAACTCGGAGTGTATGGTTGCCTGTTTTGTTTGTTTTTTTAGTTAAGTAAATTATAAATAAAAATATATATATACAGGTAGATATATATAAATATATATATATATATATATATATATCACTATATATATATATATATCACTATATATGTATATAACTATATCGATATAGAAACATAAAAATATATGTGAGAGTCAAACGAATATAGGGGACGTTCATAATCCCCACTAGCAAAATTTGTAAAGAGTGTGGTGGCACTCCTCCACTAAAATATTGCTACTCTGAGTTCTTAAACGGCTAACCAATTAGCCGGTTTATTACTCTATGAAACGAACTTCCAAAAAATACAAGATGTATGGATATACAATTACTATTATAGCCATGTAATATCCTAAGGCACTGTTACCCATAGAAAGGCATTCATATAAGATTTTAGAATCCGTTTCAACTTGTAAATAATGTCAATTCAAACAGAAGCAATAGAAACAACTTAGTAATATAGCCTTACTCAAATTCCAAGGAGTCAGAAAAACAGGGGAAGAAAAAACAACAAACATTGCCCCTCCAGTTATGAGCCGCACCCCCAATGCCCTCAATGTCATTCCTCCAACTAGCATCAATGTTAATTTTCACCACCCCTGGGGAGGGGATCGCCATCTCACCAAAGTCGGGAGTTACAGATCTCTCCGAGTCGAGGAAAGTGGCGCAAGAGGGTCAAAACATGGGCCGCCCAAGAAAAATCCGTCTTTAAATGCCCAAGTTTGAAAAGCTGATTGCAATGTTTATACGTTACGAACACCGTAGCAATGAAGAAAGTACCATCATGTTTCATCTCATTACACGCCATCCAAATGAACCAACAACAACGAAGGGGTAGATTTGCAAGAAATGTTTACGACGCCGATCAGATTACATGAGACAAGTGGATATAAGATCTCGAGCCGTGAGACATGGCCAGGACACCAAATTCCCTCCCTTTCTCCAAATTTCCAAGAGAAAAGGGGCAGTGTAAAAAAGAGATGCTCACGTACTCCTCATCCGCATGACATAAAGTACAACAAGAGGCTAAACGAAGCCCCTTTAGTTTAAGTATATCATCACACGGTAGAGGGAGTAAGAGCTGGAGACCAAATGAAAGATCCCCATTGAATGACCTGAAAGACATGACGGTACGAGTAAAACGATTTCGAGATGGATCCCTTAGTATCAATCTTAACTAGAGAGGAGTCAGGAATAAGAGGATCAACTGGAATAATAGATATGAAAGATGCATTTTCACCTCTAGCAAATGAGTGAGTAGCTGAGTATTCCAAACCTCGGCCATTCAACTAAGTATCATAAACCCAAAGGTTATCATGAGAACTTCAGTGGAGCTCAATAAAGAGACCAAGAGTCATGCCAAAAAGAAATATTACCGCAACCCAAGTCCCAAAAAATGATATTTTAGCCCATTCACGCATAGAAAGTAAACGTTTCCACATAACAGTCCCTTTTTTTCCAAATAACTAAAGTAGGATGAGAATTTCTACACATGTAGCAAACATAAAGGAAGCCCAAAGAGAAACTCTTTCCAAAATTAAGCCAATGTTTAAAAGATAAACTTCGGCAATATGGTGGAGTTGTTTAAAACACCAAGCCCCCCCCCAACCCCCCCCCCCCCAGATATAGGTTTACAAACAGTTTTCCCGTACACACCATCTCCTCCCCCGTATGCCCGCAGCCCATAAAAATTTATTAAAGCTCCTTTCAAGAATCTGGTGCTTTTCTTAATGTGTAAAAATGTGAAGACTATAGAATCACATACTATGCAGGATACTTCAAAGACAAAGAATACGACCACCATACGACAAAGAATTGTTCTTCCAAATCCTTAATCCGGTTATTTATTTTTTCAACAACCTCATCCAACAGTCCGTTCTACCCTCCCTTAATTAACCGAACTCCCAAATATTTTGCGGAAGATTGGAAATATTAAAATCAAAGGTAATGGCTAAACAAGAGGTATTCACGGTCCACATGTTTACTAAAGTATATCACATTTGTTAGCACTAAATTGAAGAGCAGAGAGAGATTGGATTTTTTCCAAGAAATGAAATATTTTTTAATCGACCTTACTAGCATTAGAAAAAAAGAACAACATCACCGCATAAGCTACCTGGAAATGACCACCTTGGCTTATTAATAGTACAAGGGAAGGTATACGCTCAAGAGGTCATTAATCAAACGAGAGTAGTCAAAAACTAGTATAAAAATAGTGGGGGAAAGGGTCCCCCCGTTTAATCCCCGCAGCAAACACTAAAGAAACCATGCACCTCACCATTAATAAGAATATTGCACTGCTGTAATTGTCAATTTAAAATAATCAGATAGAATTGAGTAGAGAAACTCCCGTCGTAACATCCATAATAAACTCCCAACTTAGATAATCATAAGCTTTACGATATCCAATTTGGTGACCATATCTGCTGCACTTCTTATCAATGTCAAAGAGTAACTTCGAGCTAACATGATATTATCCGTGATCCTCACCTGGATAAACGCGAGATCGGTTATGAGATATGAGATAATAAAGGTGAGGTTGAATACGTTTGACAACAATTTTACTAATCACCTTCAAATTGACAGACGTGAGAGGAATATGTCTGAAATGTTCCCACGACGTTTTGATAGTCATCTTAGGAATGAGAACACAGTAGCCACTGAGAAATATTTCCAGGGTCTCACCCCGAAGAAGCTTTGATAGCTTCAACAACCTCCTTTTAACAATAATCCAACATTTAATATAAAAATCAGAGGTAAAACCATCGTGCCCGTTTTATTACTACCGATTTCGTATAAAGCATTGAAAATTTCATCAAGAAGAGGGATGCACGCCAAAGATCTAACTCGGTAATCTTTAACCTCATTAAAAAGTTGTGCATCCATGCTTCTAGTAGTATCATGATCATGATAAAAATTATCGAAATACCGAACCGCGTCAACTCGAACTCTTGAGTACCGTAATCCAGAATTCTGGCTTCATTTTAATACGAATAATCGTGTTAGTATCCCTAAGTTGTTTGATGCAAGCATGGAAATACTTAGTATTTCTATCACCTGCGTGAAGTGAATCTCGCTCGCCTTTGTTGCAAAGAACTCTTCCTCCCACATAGAGATTTCCGCAGGCTCAAAATAAGCTTCCGTCTAGGCACCATCTCACCGGAAGATTCATCAAGATCCTAAAGCAATGATGTTTTCTTTTGTCACTTTCTTAGTCACCCGAGCATGAACATCACCAACACATCCCAATTTACGACCTCAACGCTGAGACCACTTTTATGAAGTTTCAGAGACGAAACCAAGCATTGCCAAAATCGAAATGTGCCAATTAATAGCTACGCATCTAATGAAATCCTCATGCTTGGACCACACATTAAGATAACAAGTGATATTTAGACATCTTTTTAAATGAGCATGAGGGAGAGAAGAGGTTTATGATCCGAACCAGAACTACCAAATGTTGAACCTGAGAAAAGCCATAAGATGAAATCCAAGCTCCGATTAGCAAAACATCTATCCAGCCTTTCAAATAACTACCTTCTCTTCCGTAAATTTGACCGTAACATACCCTAAGTCCCACAATGCCTCATCCATAGCCGTGTCAAACTGGTCATCAAACCAATCAAGAGTCGACCGCCTAACTTCGCAGTTACAAACTATATTGAACTCCCCCCACCATCCACTTATCAGAATCGAATCTCACCAACTTTGATTTTATCCAAAGGTTGTTTCTAGCCAGCGTAATGGTGTCAAAGACAACTGAAGGATAACCACCCGCAGTAATCATCAACCATTAAAATGTGCATGGACAAATTGTCTGATCATCCACAACAATATTCACATAATGCTTCCACTAAAAAATCCAAATCTTGTTGAGCAATTAGAAAAGCAAGAGAATGTTATAAAACGACCCCAAATACGAGGATCAGGAGAGGGAGACCAAAGGTCTAAAAATAACAAAAATATCAAGTTTGTGGATCCTCGAGAGTAACTTAACTACCAAGAGAGTGAGGATCCGCAACTCCCCCGATGTTCCAAATCATAAGCAAAACATGAGTAGAAAAATAAACTTTCTAGCCGACCTAGTCCGGTAAGTCCCCCGTTCCCCTCTGTAAGAATAATGATTCTCATGCTCGAGTACTATGAACACCAAGATTGGTGAGTTCATAGTTTCCTTTTTTCCATGACGCCGTGATTTTTGTATTTGACATTCCTCCCCAGAGGTTAGAAACTTCTGCAATCAGAACTTGCTGAGAAAAACTTCCAAAGTTTTACAGAACGGTCAGAGCATTCCTCCTTGATGATGGATAGAATGGGGGAAGATCCGAAACACTCAACATCCTCAACAACTGAGTTTCACTATGAAGCTACCGTAGCTTGCCGAGGATGATGATGACGCTGAACATCGGAATACCATCTAGGCAAGGAAGGTGTATTGTCGATAATAAAAGCCTCGGTTCTCCACTCCACCTGAATGCATTTATGGGGAACCAAAGGCCTAGTCCTTAAAATCACATTCATCCACAACCGGGACGACTTCCAGGTAACATCAATAACTAGTGATAAAGAGATGTGTTCAATAGCATTATTGTAAATTCCTCAAGAATAACTTGGCGTAAGAGCCAAATTATGAGGCACAGTGGGTTTGGGCTTAACTCCCGGATGACGACCACGTTCCACAAGGTTAGATGCTACCAATAGCAAACCGGAGTTGCTGTGCCCAAACATTCCACAATGAGAGCAAGAAGGTGGTGAGGCACCATCTCTACCCTTCGCTAAACCATGATGATTAGACCCAATCCAAACCTCTTCTCGGATAGGGTTGAGTAATATCCCGTTCCACAAGTACCCATGCTTCCAAAGGATTACGATCCGCAGTAGGATCGGCCCAATTTGCCAAGGACAAATCCTCATTAGCAAGGGTATATATTATCCTTACAATTAAAAAGACGCACCCTTTAATCCCAAAATCTAATCCAATCCGAAATTTTATGGATTCCTACTTCCTGGATCAAATCCACGGTCCATTTCAATCTTCATGTAACGATTATCGATCTTAATCATTTTCCTAAGAAAATTATATAATCAACATTGCTAGATAGTTGAATCAGATATGGCGCTTGCCAAAAGAGCACCAACCTTCCAACTTCCCGTAAGCTTCAAAGTATCAAAAGTTGACAACAACCTTAAGCTTCTAAGCACTACATAAAAACTTCCCCACTAGAGCGTACCGACAAGCAGAGGCAAGGGATATTTGTTTCAAATTACCCAGAAGGAACGTAGCAAAGCTTGCCATTTCTCTTTCCCAAGCTTCTTAATAAAAGTAACCTCCTCCTCCACATTCACATAATGGAAGGATTGGGGGAAAGCAAGAACGTACTCACCCTTCGCAGGCGGTGCCCTCAGAACCGCCGAGAAAGCTCCGCGTCAAGCCACAAACTACCCACAAACAAATCAAGAACCAACAAGAAAAGGATCGGATAACAACAGAAGAAAAACGCCTAAATCAAGACCAAATGGGCGATCAAGCCAATAACAAGAAACGGGTGGAAACGGGAGGAGAAATCACTAAACAATAAAACAAACTAAAGAAAATCTATAGAAAAAGAAAAACGAAGCAAAAATGAAGGAAACGAAAGGGAAGATGAACCAGAAAAAAAAAACAACGAGAAAAAAATAACAACGAAAGAAGAAAATAGTAAAAAATGCCGCAAATCACAGATCTAGAGGAAAATAAGAATATCAGAAGAGGATGATGGACGGATATCACCAAACAAGAAGATCTGAGATCGAAAGCCCACCAAGGTCGAAACTCCATTGTCGTTGATCCGAGCTCCGTAACCTCCACCATCGGAAAACCAAATATAATATATATATATATATATATATATATATATATATATATATATATATATAATTTTATTTTTTTATTTTTAATATTTTAAGTAAAGTATATTATTTATAAACATAATTTAATTATAAAAATAATAATTAAAAATATAAATAAAAATATATATATGTAGGTACATAAATATATATTTATATATATCATAAAATTAATTAAAAATTATTTTTTATTTTAAATATTTTAAGTATAATATATTATTAATAAATATAATATAATTATAAAATTATTTAATAGTTAAAAAAATGATATATATATATATATATATATATATATATATATACATACATATATATATATATAAATTTATTTAATATAGTTAAAACTATTTTTATATATATTTATATATAAATTTATATAACATTATTTTTTAATTTTGGGTTTAAGTATATTATATTATTTTGAATATAA
>CM040432.1:71167429-71199929 GCA_022702705.1 Papilionanthe hookeriana x Papilionanthe teres | reverse complement strand
AAATTTTTTTATTATTATTTTTTAATTTTAAATATTTTAAGTATAGTATATTATTTATATAAATAAAATTTTAATTATAAAATATTTAATTTTTAATTAAATTATATTTATATATATATATATAATTATTTTTTTATTTTTAATGTTTTAAGTATACGGATATTTATAAATATAATTTAATTATAAAAATATTTAATAGTTTAGTAAATTATAAATAAAAATATTTATAGGTATATATAAATATATAAATTTATATATATATATATATATTTAATATTATTTTTCTATTTCAAATATTTTAGTATAGGATATTATTTATAAATATAATTTAAATATAAAAATTTTTAATAGCGCAAAAAACTATAAATAATTAAATATGTGTGTGTGTATTTAATTTTATATAATATTATTTCTTAATTTTTATATAATATTATTTATAAATATAATTTAATTCCTAAAATATTTAATTGTCAATTTTCGACCTAATGACTAATTAATGATCGATAAGTCAATCTCTCCCCACTTCAAAAAGTTAATTTTTGCCAAAATAATCAATCCTTCACCCAATGACAAACATATCACCCAATTAGACAACTTTCACTCAAAAAGTCAATTTTGGTCAAAATAGTCAATTTTTGACCTAATGACCACCCATTAACCCAATAGGTCAACTTTCGACTCAAAAAGTCAACTTCGTCAAATGATCAATTCTTGACCCAATGACTTACCCATGACCCAATATATCAAATTTCACCAAAATGTTTTCTTCACTAAAATGGCTAAATTCCTCACCCAATTACCAACTCATTGACCTAATACGTCAACTTTCGATCAAAGTCAACCTCGTCAAAATGGTCAATTTCGACCCAATGGGTAAACTTTGACAAAAATTTGACTTTAGTCAAAACAATCAATTTCGACCTAATGACCATTTTTAGACCCAATAAGTCAATATCCGACTCAAAAAGTCAACTATGGTCAAAATGATCAATCTTCGACCCAATTACTAACCCATCAATCTAATAAATCCGACCAAAAAGTCACCTCTCAAGTTAAAATGATCAATTATTTAATTAACGACCAACACATTGACCTAAAGAGGTCAATGTTCGAATTAAAAATGAATTTCGTGACAAAATAACACTTCGACATATCACCAATTATTAACCCAAAGAAGCCAATCTCTAACCAATAATAACTTTGGTCAAAATGGTTTATCCTCGAACCAATGACTAACCCATCGACCAAGTAGGTCAACTTTGACAAAAAGTCATCTCTTTGGTCAAAATGGATACAATTCCCCATCCAATGACCACCCCATTGACTCCAATGGGTTAACTTTCGACAAAAATTTTAATTTTGGTCAAAATAGTTAATTTTCGACCAAATGGACCAATAATTGACCCGCAAGCTAATCTCCGACCAAAGTCAACTTTGATCAAAATGGTCAATCTTCGACCCAATGACAAACCCATCGACCCAATAAAGCGTACTTTCGACCAAAAAGCCAAGTTTAGTTAAAATGGTCAATTTCCGACTCCAGACTAATCCATTTGACCCAATAGGTTAACTTTTGACGGTGTCAACTTTTGGTCAAAATGGCTATACCGACCTAATAATCACAACCCATCAATTCAATACGTCAACTTTCGACCAAAAGTTAATTTTGGTCAAAATACCAACCCCGACCTAATGACCCCCCATTAATCAAATAAGTCAACTTTTGACCAAAAGTCAACTTTGGTCAAAATGGCCGCTTGACCCAATGACTAACCCGTCGTCAAAATGGTCAAATTTCGACCAAAAAGTCAACTTTTACCAAAATGTAGACAATTCTCGACCTAATGACCAATTATTAACCCAATAAGTAAATCTTTGACCAAAAAGTCAACTCTAGTCATAATTGTCGATCTGGGATCTAATAACCAACCCACTCAATCTAATAGATCGACATTCGACTAAAAAGTCAATTTTCGTCAAAATAAAGAATTTCGACATAATTACCAATTATCGACCCATTGTAGTCAACTTTTGAAAAAAAAGTCAATTTTTGACTTAATGACACCCACAACCCAAATATTTTTGACCAAAACAATTTGGTCAAAATGGTCAATTTCTCGACACAACGACCTAAACGTCAACTTCGTGAAAATGTTCAATCCTTCATCCAATGATTAACCGATTAACCCAAATTGTTAACTTTACTAAAAAGTCAACTTTGGCCAAAATGGTTAATCCTTGACTCAATGACTGACCCAATGACTAACTTATTGACCCAATAGGTCAACTTTTAACCAAAAAGTCAATTTTGCTCAAAATTGTCAATTTTGACCAACATCGCTTCATCGATCTAAATGTGTCAAATTTCGACCAAAATAATAATCCTTAACCCAATGACAACTCATTGACCCAAAAGGTCAACTTTGATTAAATAGTCAATTTTGATTAAAATAAAGGAATTTTCGACTTAATGACTTAATGTTTTACCTGCAAGAACCAATCTTTAACCAAAAAGTCAACTTTGGCTGCATGGTTAATCTTTGACCTAATGTTCAACCCATTGACCCAATAGGTCAATCTTTAACCAAAAGTCAACTTTGGTCAAAATGGTCAATCCTCGACCCAATGACCAACCTATCGTCTATCAGTCAACATTCGACTAAAAACTCACCAAGGTCAAAATAAACAATTTTTTGAATTAATGACCCAATAAGTCAATCTCTGTTCAAAAGTTAACTTTAGTCAAATGGTCAATCTCTGAGCCATTGATGTAAACCCACGACTCCAATGGGTCACTTTTCGACCAAAAGGCCAATTTTGGTCAAAATAGTCAATTTTTTAATTAATGACCAATTATCGACCCAATAAGCTAATCTCTATCCAAAAAGTGAACTTTAGTCAAAAATGGTCAATCCTTGACCCAATGATAAACCTAGTGACCCAATATTTTTATTTATAATTTATTTAATTATTAAATATTTTTATAATTAAATTATATTTATAAATAATATACTATACTTAAAATATTTAAAATAAAAAATACTATTATATACATATATGTATATATTTATTTATTTATATATACATATATTAGTATTTTATTTATAATTTATTTAACTATTAAATATTTTTATAATTAAATTGTATTTATAAATAATATACTATACTTAAAATATTTAAAATAAAAAAATAATATTATATAAATTTATATATATACATATATATATACATGCCACCCATTTGACCAAAGTTGACTTTTGGTCAAAAGCTGACCTATTGAGTTAATGAGATACCATTAGGTCAAAAATTGACTATTTTGACCAAAATTGAACTTTTCGTCAAAGGTTGTCCTCTTGGGTCAATGTGTTCACAATGGGCGAAGGATCGATTATTTTAACAAAAATTAACTTTTTTGTCGTAGACTGGATTTATTTGGTCATTAATTGGTCATTAGGTCAAAATTGACTATTTTGACCAAGATTGAATTTTTGGTCAAATTTCACTCATTGGGTCAACATGGAGGTCATTGGTCAAAATCGACCATTTCACCAAATTTGAATTTTCGTTAAAAGTCGATACATTTGGCCAATGTGTTGGTAATTGGATCAAGAAGTTGACCATTTTAACAAAGATGGACTTTTGTCAAAAGGTGACCTATTGGGTCAATTGGTTGGCTGGTCAATAAAAATTGTCCATTTTGATCAAAGTCGATTTTTTGGTCAAAAGTTAACTTATGGGTCAATGGGTGGTCATTTAGTCAAAAATTAGCTATTTTGACCAAAATTGACTTTTTGGTCAAAAGTTGACCTATTGGGTCTATGGGTTGGTCATTGGTTTAAGGATTAACATATTTGACCAAAGTTGTCTTTTGGTCAAAATTGACCTATTTAGGTCAACGAAAAGGCCATTAGATCAAAAATTGATAATTTGAGTAAAATTGATTTTTTGTCAAAAGCACCTATTGGGTCAATAGGTTGGTCATTGGGTCGAGGATTGATTATTTTGGCCAAAGCGACTTTTTAGTCAAAAGTTAACGACCGGGTCAACGGGTTTGTCATCGATGGAAGGATCGACCATTTTCAACAAAGTCGAGCATTTAGGTCATTGTGTCGAAAGTCAATTATTTTGACCTAATTTGACTTTTTGGTCAAAAGTTGACCTTTTGGGTCAATGAGGTGGTCATTAGGTCAAAAATGCCAATTTTGACCAAAATACTTTTTTTGTTCAAAAAGTCGATATATCGGGTCAATAATTTGCGAATTATGTAAAAAGTTAACTATTTCTCACCAAAATTAACTTTTTGACAAAAGTCGATCTATTGGATCGTGGGTTGGTTATTGGGCCGTTAGATTTACCATTTTGACCAAAGTTATCTTTTTGTTTAAAGGTCGACATGTTGGGTCAATGGATTCGCTACTGGTCGAGGATTGATAATGATGACCAAAGCTGGATTTTTCGTCGATTTACTTATCAATAACAATTGGTCATTAGGTCAAAAAATTGTTCATTTTGGCTCCAAAAGTTGATTTTTCTCCGGCCAAAATTTGACCAATTTAGTCATCGGCCGATTATCGGGTCAAAAATTAACCATTTTCGGTTCAAAGTTTGCCTTTTTTGTCAAAAAGACTCCATTTGGTCAATGGGTGGTCATTAGGTCAAAAATTGACTATTTTGAATAAAATTGATTCTTTACAAATTTGACTTATCGGGCAAATGAGCGTCATCGCGTCAATCATCAACCATTTCTTCCAAAGCTGATTTTCGGGTCGAGAGATCGACTTATCAAGTTAATAATCGTCATTAATTCAAAAATTGACTATTTTGGTCATTAGGTCAATTATTAATTATTTTGATCAAAAGAAATTTTTTGTCAAAAGTTGAGTCATTGGGTCAACGGGGAGAGGTCATTATGTCGAAGTCAACATTTTGATTAAAATTAACTTTTTTCTCAAAAGCCGATCTATTTTGATCAAAAAGTTGACTTATCATTTTAATAAAGTTGACTTTTTGTCAAAAGTTAACTCATTGGGTCAATTGGTGGTCATTCAGTCAAAAATTGACTATTTGACCAAAATTAACTATTTGGTCAAAGTCAATTTGTCAGTCAATGGCTCATTATCAAGCTAAGGATTTGAATATTTCGACTAAAGTTGAATTTTTGGTCAAAGATTAACTTATTGAGTGAATAATTGGTCATTAGATCTAAAATTAACTATTTTGACCAAAATTTACTTTTCGGTCAAAACCGACCTATCAGTCAATGGGATTGACTCTCAGTCAACGTGGGCGCACAGGCTAACTATGCATTTTAACAAAGATTATTTTTAACAGTTACCTATTTTGACTCAAAATTGAATTTTTTGTCAAAAGTTAACCTATTAGGTCAACGGGGTGGTCACCGGGTCAGATATCAATTATTTTAACCAAAGTCGACTTTGGCCGAAAGTTAACCTATTCGGTCAACGAGTCGGGGTAATCGGGTCAAGAATCGACCATTTTAACCAAAGATGACTTTTTGGTCAAAAGTAGACCTAATGGGCTACGGGATACCACAGATCGGGGCAAAATCGACCATTTTGACCAAAGTCACTTTTTGTCAAAAGTCGTACCTATTCGTCAATGATTCGCAATCGGGCCGAAGAATCGGACATTTCGACCGAAGATGACTTTGAATAAAAAGTTGATCTTATTCGGTCAGTGGGTTGGTCATTGTCTCAAAAATCGACAATTTTTAAAAGCCGACTTTATTCAAAAGTCGACCTACGGTCAAAGTATGGCCAATAGCCAAAACGACTATTTTAACCAAAATTGACTTTTTTGTTAGAGATTGACTATTGGGTCAAAAATTGGTCATTAATTCAAAAATAGACTATTTTGACCAAAACTTACTTTTTGGTCAGAAGTCAATTTACCGTGTTAATGGTTCGGGGTATCGGGTCATGGATCGATCATTTATATTTAATAAGCTAAGTAAATTATAAATATATAACATATATATATATAATCAAATAATATTATTTTTTTTACTTTAAATATTTTAAGTATAGTATATTATTTATAAATATAATTTAAATATAAAAATAAGTAATAATTAAATAAATTATAAAATAAAAAAATATATAGCTATATATACATATATATATATATATTATTATATTATTTTTTTTATTTTAAATGTTTTAAGTATAGTATATTATTTATAAATATAATTTAATTATAAAAATATTTAATAATTAAATAAATTATAAATAAAAATACATATATATTATATATATATTTATATAATTTTATTTTTTTATTTTAAAAAATTTTAAGTATAGTACATTATTTATAAACGTAATTTAATTTTAAAATATTTAATAATAAAAAAATTATAAATAAAAAATATACATAGAGGTACATAAATATATATTTATATATATAAGAAAATTTATTTAATATTATTTTATTTTAAATATTTTAAGTATAATATATTATTAACAAGTATAATTTAATTATAAAACTTTTTAATAATTAAAAAAAATTATATATATGTATATATATGTATATATATATGTATATACATGTATATATATATGTATATACATGTATATATATATGTATATACACATATATATCCGTATATACACATATATATATATGTATAGATATATATATACACATACATATATACACATATATATACACATATACATATATACATAGATATATACACATACATATATACACATATATATACACATAGATATATACACATACATATATATACATAGATATATATATAATTATATACATACATATATATATATATATATATATAATTATATACATACACAGATATATATATAAATTTATATAACATTATTTTTTTTATTTTTAAATATTTTAAGTATAGTTATGTATATATATAATTATTTTAAAAAAATTATAACTATATATATATATATATATATATATATATTTAATAATATTTTTTTAATATTTTAATTATGTGATATTATTTTTAAATATAATTTAATTATAAAAATGTTTAATAGTTAAATAAATTAAAATAAATAAACATAAAATAATAAACATAAAAATAAATAAATTATATAATATTATTTTTATTTTAAATGTTTTTAAAGTATAGTATATTTTTTGTTAATATAATTAAATTATAAAAATATTTATTAATTAAATAAATTATAATTAAAAATTTATATATTAAGTATAGTATTTTATATTAAGCATAAGATTTTGTTGGAGTAATTTAATTAAAATCTTAATTATTTAATATTAATTATTATTTTAATTATTTTAAGTATAGTATATTATTTATAAATATAATTTAATTATAAAAATATTTAATAGTTAATTATAAATTTTTTTTATAGTAAAATAAATTATAAATAATTAAATATATATGTGTATATATAAATATATATATATTTATATTTATATATAATTTCATATAATATTATTTTTTTATTTTAAATATTTTAAGAATAGTATATTATTTTTAAATATAATTTAATTTTAAAAATATTTAATAGTTAAATAAATTATAAATAAATAAATATATATATATGTATATATAAATATAAATATATATATATATATATATATATTTATTTATTTATTTATATATATATGTATATATATATTTATTTACATATATATATATATATATATGTATATTTATTTACATATAAATTTAAGTGTAGTATTTTATTTTTTAAATATAATTTAACTATAAAATTATTTAATAGTTAACAAAATTATAAATATAATTTACATATATATGTGAATATATATATATATTTATATATTTATATAATATTATTTTTTTATTTTAAATATTTTAAGTATAGTATGTTATTTATAAATATAATTTAATTATAAAAATATTTAATAGTTAAATAAATTACAAATAGTAAATATATATGTGTATATGTAAATATATATATTTATATATATATATATATATATATATATATATTTATATTTATGTAAAATTATTTTTTTTATTTTAAATTTTTGTTTTCGTATGTTATTTATAAATTCAATTTAAATATAAAAATATTTAATAACTAAATAAATTATAAATAAAAAATATTTTGACCAAAGTTGACTTTTTGGTGAAAAGTTGACTAATTGGGTATATATATATATATATATATTTATAAATTTACATATATATATATATAGTATTATTGGGTATTATTTAAAAGAAATATTTTTAGTAAAGTATATAATTTATAAATAAAATTTAATTATAAAAAGATTTTAATAATTAAATAAATTATAATTAAATATATATATATATATATATACATATATAAGCTTATATAATATTATTTTTTTTATTTTAAAAATTTTGTAATTAAATATTTTGTAATTAAATTAATTATAAATAAATATATTTAGTTATATATATATATAAATAAATAAATATATAGATGTATATATATATAATCGTTAATATTATTTAAATATATTTAGTTAATATATTTAGTTATAATATTATTTTTTTATTTTAATCGTTTTTAAAGTATAGTATATTTTTTTTAAATATATATTTAATTATTTAGTATTACTTTCTTTTAAATATTTTAAGTATATATTGTTGAAAAATATAATTTAATCAAAAAAATATTTAATAGTTATAAAAATTATAAAATAAATTTATCTCTGTATAACTAAATATACATATATATATACATGTATATATATATAAATATATATATGTATATATATATATATATATATATATATGTATGTATGTATCTATATATATATATATATATATATATATAATATTATTTTTTTTTATTTTAAATATTTTAAGCATATTATATTATTTAAAAATAATTTAATTATAAAAATATTTAATAATTAAGAAAATTATAAATAAAAATATATATATTGAGGTACATAAATATATATTTATATATATATAAAATTTATTTAATATTATTTTTTATTTTGGAATATTTTAAGTATAGTTCATTATTCATAAATATAATTTTATTATAAAAATATTTAATAATTAAAAAAAATTATAAAAAAATCATACATAGAGGTACATAAATATATATTTATATATATATAAAAATTATTTAATAAGATTTTTTTATTTGAAAAAACTTTAAGTATTATATATTATTAATAAATATAATTAAATATAATATTATTTAATAGTTAAAAAAATGATAAATATATGTATATTATATATATATATATATATATATATATATATATATATATATATATATATATATTTATATATTTATATATAAATTTGTATAGTATTAATATTTTATTTTATTTATATATATTTATGTATATATTTATATTTAATTTATTTATATATATAATTATTAGTTTATTTATATATACATATTTATTTATTTAATATTATTATTTTAAATATTTTGAGTATAGTTTATTATTTAGAACTATAATTTAATTATAAAGATTTAATAGTTAAATAAATTATAAATAAATATTTATATATATATAAAAACTTATTTAATATTAGAAAGTTAAATGAATTATACATAAATAAATATATATCTCTGTATAAATAAATAAATATATAAATAAATATTTTAAATAAATAAATAAATATATATCCGTATAAATAAATAAATATTTTAAGTATAGCAAATTATTTATTTTAAGTAATTTTAATAGTTAAATAAATTATAAAATTATAAATAAATAATTAATAAATTAATAAATTTTAACAAATATTTTTTAAAAAAATATTTAATAGTTAAATAAATTATTAAAAATAATTTTAAATATTTGAAGTGAATTTTTTATTTTAAATATTTTAAGTATATAATATTATTTATAAATATAATTTAATTATAAAAATATTTAATTGTTATATAAAATATAATTATATATATATATATATCTATGTATATATATATATCTCTAGGTATATATATTTCTATATGTATATATATCTATAGGTATATATATACATATATATATATATATATATATATATATATATATATATATATATATATATATATATATATATATATACATATATATATTTATATTTATATATTATTATTTTTTTATTTTAAATGTGTTTAAAGTATAGTATATTATTTATAAATATAATTTAATTTAAAAAATAAATAATAATTAAATAAATTATGAATAAAAAAATATTATAGTTATATATTAATATTTTTTTACTAAATATTTTAAGTATAGTATATTATTTTTAAATATAATTTAATTATAGCAATATATAATAATTAAATAAATTATAAATAAATATATATATATATATATATATATTTAGTATTATTTTTTATTTTAAATACTTCACATAATTTATTATTTAAAAAAACAATTTAATCATCAAAATATTTAATAGGTAAATAAATTATAAATAAATAAATTTATATCTTTATATATAAATATATATAACTTTATTTTTTATTTTAAATATTTTAAGCATGTATATTATTTAAAAATATAATTGAACTATAAAAATATTTAATAATTAAGAAAATTATAAATAAAAATTTATATATAAAGGTACATAAATATAAATTTAAATATATTAAAAATTTTTAATAATATTATTTTTTTAAACATTTTTAGTATAGAATTATGATTATAAATCTAATTTAATTATAAAATATTTATTAATTAAAAAATTATAAATATATATTTAGCATTATTTTTTTATTTTAAATATTTTAAGTATAATATATTATTAATAAATATAATTTAATTATAAGCTTATTTAAAAGTTTAAAAAATGATAAATAAATATATTTATATTTAAATATATATATATATATATATATTTACATATATTCATATATAAATTTATATAATATTTATTTTTATTTCAAATATTTTAATTATAGTAAATTATTTAAAAATATAATTTAATTATAAAAAATATTTAATATTTAGATAAATTATAAATAAATATATATAGTATATATAAATTTATTTAATATTATTTTTTTATTTTAACTATTTTGACCATAGTATATTATTTATAAATATAATTTAATTATAAAAATATTTAATAGTTAAATAAATTATAAATATATATATATATATATATATTTAGTTTATATAATATTATATGTTATTTTAAAAATTTAAATATAATATATTATTTATAAATATTCTTTAATTACAAAAATATTTAATATTTAAAAAATATAAATAACTGAATAAATATATATACATATATATATATATATATATTTATAAATATATATATATATATATTATGTATATATTTTAAATATTTTTTGTATATATATTTATTTATTTATTTATATTTTAATTTATATATATGAATTTATATAATAATATTTATCGCCGGCGTACCCTCCATGTTACCATTGTTTTTACCATCCTTTTAATGACTAATGGCATTGGATCCACCTAGCCATGACGGAGTATTCCGGTGGGTTTCCCTTCTGTCTTCTGCGAAGTTGTAGCGAGCATCCACATTGTATTGTAATTCTACCTTTCCACGGCATCCATCTCCGGGGTTACGTGTAAGTGTTTTCTCTTAGGCAGCCTGCTCGGCCCACTCTTTTCAAATCCCGGATGCAGTCCACGATTTGTCGTTGTTCGTATTTCGAGAACACATCTGTATGTAGCTCGAGGCCTTCTAGTATATTGATCCTCCTGCCTCTGATTCTCTCGAAGTATTCAAAAGTTTTCTTTTCGACATTCTGCATTCTTTCTAGCTCGTATTCCGGAATAATCTGCAAATGGCGAGGCCTGGTGACGTACTGTGGGATATACGGCTCAATCCCTTCACGTTCTCCTGCATACCTCGGCTCCTCGGGGATGGTGTCCGTCGGGACATCCTCCGGGGTTGCTCCACGACAAGGTTATGCATTGCCGGTGGCTTTATACGGTGGTGTGGTAGCCTTCCTTCTTCGTTCTTCTTGAGATTTCCCTGGTCTCTTCCGTTATCCTCGGAGCTGGCCTCCTTCCTTCGAGTACACAGTGAGCTGGCGTCCTTGAAGTATATGTGCGCGTAGCAATTGCCTCGTCGCGCCGGTCCGTTGCTAGTTTAGTTAACATCTTGCGGATACGATGATTTTTATTTCTTCGCCGAGTTCTTTGTGAGAGTAGCTCTTCGTACTTCCCGAGTTTACGTGGGCACGGCGGCGACAAGCTTGCCCTCTGTTGTAGCGACTACAGACTTGATTCTCTTGTCTTCTTCAGTGCTTGTTTTCCTTTTCTTGCTGCTGGAGTGGTGGCTTGGGCCACCCACTTTCATTACTGTCTGACTGGGCAGTTCCTCTCGGTCAACTGGGACCCAGTCACTTTCCTTGTATTGCAGGCCTGCTGGTGCGAATTCTGAGTCAATCTCTATTATCGCTCCATCTTTCACCCTCTTTTCGTTGAGTGCAAGGCTTACGCCATTTCTAAAGTTCAGGACCAACCGCCCGTTCGACATTTCCCTGCGAAAAGACAAGGAAAAGGATCAGGGGCTGTACTAAGAACAAGAACATTAAGAAAATATTTATTAAAGACAGTTTTTTTAATTGCTTTTATATTTTTAAATTTAACAGGAATGAAGTGGGATAAGATCAGGAAGAGATTTTGATATGGAAGAGAAAACAAGGAAAACTTTATTATCATGATTTTATTTACTTTAGCACATTTTTTTTTATTATTTTTGGGTTCTGACCCAGTCATAAGTAATTACTTCACCCGTGCTTCTAGGGATGAAAGATCCATTCCTTCGAAACATCAGGTAGCGTAATACTTTTTCAAGTATCGTCCATTGATCGGAAGCATATGTCGTTCTCCTTGGCAATTCACTAGTTGGTAAGAGCCTCTTGAGTAGACTGCCTCAACCACAAACGGCCCTTCCCAAGTGGGTTCAAATTTTCCTCCTATCTTGCGGTGTGCGAGAATAGGTCTCTTGAGAACGAGAACTAAGTCACCAACTTTGAAGGTTCTTGGGCGGACCGGTTTGTCATGGGCTTGAACCATCTTAGCTTGGTATAGTTCTAAATTCTCGTTGTCTTGCAAATCTTTTCCCTTCCGGGCTTTCTAATTCGTACGTAGTCGTAATTTGGCATTCTCTTCTATCGTGATTTTTTTTACAAGCTGCGATCTCGAGTGAAGGAAGGTTTGGACCTCTAAAGGTAACATCTTGCCTCGGACCCATACACCGGAGGCGTAAGGTGTAGCTTGAGTAGGAGTTACGAAGGTTGTCCGGTAGGCCCATAAGGCTTCTAATAACTTCTCGTGCCAATTTCTCTTATTATCGTCCAAGGTTTTCTTTAAGATGCGAACGAGAGTTTTATTAAAAGCCTCGACGGAGCCGTTTGCTCTTGGGTAGTAAATTGTTGAATATCGCCGATCGATTCCGTGTCTCCGACAAAATTGTTGATTTGTGTGCTTCGAATGCGACCCATAATGCGAGATGATCTGCGCGGCACTCCGAAACGGTAGACAACTTGGTTCTTGAAAAGCGCAGCACGTGGTGTGCTTTCACTTCTCTAAGTGGAGCTGCCTGCGCCGCATGGAAAAGTAATGCGTAGCCGTAAGAATGAAGCGTTGTCCTTTTGAAGATGGTGGTTCTATTGGACCCACTATATACGTGCCCCAACATTCAAATGGCCACAACACAATTGTCGGATGTAGCACATTTGGAGGTTGGTGTAGAACCACTCTGTGCTCTTGGCATTGATGACAGCTCTTGGCGATTTTCATGCAGTCGGTCATCATCGAGGGCAAGTAGTACCCTAGTCTTTTAATTTTCATTTTCATCTTCGAACCCGACTGGTGAGCGCCACAGAGTCATGAATGCACCTCTTTAACAATTTCATGGGCCTCGGACCCGCTTAGGCACCTTAGCCACATTTGATCGAAAGACCTTACGTATAACGTGTTGTTTATTAATGCGTAGGACGGAGTTCTTTTCTTGATCGATGGGCTAGCGACCTATCGTCCGGTAGTTTTCTGTTTGCGGGTAGTCACATTAATCTTGTCGCCGATCTTACGTGTTTTATCATCCTTTATTGCTGCTGATTCTTCTTCTTTTCTGATTTGTGTATTGTGTCTATGTCGAGCTGTGATAGGACTGACGTCCGTGAGCCGGCACTTCTACTGACTCATCTTGCAAGCAGGCAAATTCTTTTGCGAGGTGAGCTAACGCATCTGCTAAAGCATTTTCATTTCTTGGAATTTTGTAGATCGTCACATTCGGAATCTGTTCCAACAACTGTATGGCATACTAGAAGTATTGCTCGAGTCTTGGCTTTAAAATTACGTACTTGTCGGCGATACGTTGAATGATTAACTGCGAATCCCTGTAGATGTTGATGTTTGTTATCCCCATTTGAATAGTTAATTCCAGTCCTATTATGAGGGCTTCGTATTCTGCTTCGTTGTTTGTACACGGCTCTGTCAAGTGGTAGGAGTATCTTAACATCCCCCGCTCCGGTGTTATAAAGATTAGTCTGATCCCTACCTTACCGGGCACTATCACTTGCGATTCTTCGTCTTTATGTGCTGAAGATGCTCCATCAAAATATAATTCCCAACGTCGATCATCAGGGTCTTCTAGGCTCATTATTTGTTCATGCGGCAAGTCATCATTGAGAGGAGATTCTACGGCAAAGGGTGTCTTGCGAGGAAGTCTGCTAAGACTTGTCCCTTTACGGCACGAAGAGGCACGAAAGTTATATCGAATTGCAATAATATCATTGTCCATCTGGCAAGTCTGCCGGAAAGCATTGGACGAGTCATCAAGTATTGCAATGGATTAAATTTCGAGATCAGGTTGACCTTATGAGAAAGCATGTAATGCCCGAGCTTTTGAGCGGCAAAGATCAGGGTCAAACAGTGCTTTTCAATTGCCGGATACCTTATTTCTGTAGGAAGTAAACGACGGCTTAGGTAGTAAAGAGCATTTTCTTTACCCTCATCATTGACACAGGCTAACGGGGCTCGAGAAGTCGTCTAAAGCCGCGGTATAAAGTATCAACGGTCTACACTGAGGCCGGGGCTGCTAAGACGGGAGGTGTCATTAAATATTGTTTAATGTCCTCGAAGGCCTTCGGCATTTCTCTTCCTAAATAAATTTGGCGTCCTTTTTAACTAGTGCCGAGAAAGGCGACACCTACGACAAGTTTGAGATAAAGCGTCGAAGATATGCCAACTTCCCTTGAAATGATCGTAGTTGCTTTAAGGTTTTGGGAGGCGGCATTTCTAAGATAGCTTTAATCTTTTTCGGGTTGATTTCAATTCCACGATGTCGGACAACGAATCCTAAGAATTTCCCGGAGGTGACACCGAAGGCGCATTTTAAGGAATTCATCTTAAGGTTAAATTGTCTTAATCGTTCGAAAACAATTCTCAAATCATACCGGTGGTTTTCCTTTACTTTGCTTTTGATGACCACATCGTCCACGTAGCATTCGACTTGATTGTGGATGAGATCATCAAAAATTCTTTTCATCGCTCTACGGTATGTTGCTCCTGCGTTCTTCGATCCGAATGGCATCACCTTGTGTAGCAATATACTCCGATTGGCGTTACGAATGCTTGTAAGTTTTTCATCTTCCGGAGCCATTTTTATCTAGTTGTATCCGAAGATCCATCCATGAATGAGAATATCTCATGTGTTGAAGCAATGTCGATCATTAATTACGGGATCGGTAGAGAATTCATCTTTTGGACATGCCTTGTTTAAATCTCTGAAGTCCACACAAATTCGATCCGACCATTCTTCTTTACGTTGGCACCACATTGGCTAACCAAGTCGGGTATTGCTCTTCACGGAAAAATTTAGCTTCTATTAGCGTTTTAACTTCAGCTATGACTTGTTGTTCGATTTCTAGATACATTCTTCTGGGACCTTGTCTGACTGGGACAGAAGTAGGATCCACTCCTAGTTTATGGACTGCGACCTCTGGAGCTAAACCTGGCATCTCATCGTAGTTCCAAGCAAAACAGTCTTTAAACTCCATTAATAACTTGATTATTCCTTCGGAGTCCTCTTTACTGTGTAAGGAGCTAACAAAGGTAGGTCTAGGTTCTTCGCTAGTACCTAAGTTAACTTCCGTTAACTCATCTATTGTAGATTTGATCTCTTCTTCGAATTCTGGTGGAGCGTCTCCAATTTGTAAATCTTCAAATTCTTACGTAGTTTCCATGCAATTTTCATTAGACTCGCAAGTGACAACCAAGCAAAATTCGGTATCGTCAGCCGATCCTCTTGTGCCGAATCCGAGACCATGCTTTGAATTGGGTGGACGATCGGAGTTATTCCATAATTTTTCAAAATGTTGTGATTGACCTTTTGTCCATTGTCGAGGTAAGAAACAACGGCTGAATTAAATTTTGAACACGGGGAGAGTACCACTCGAAAGGTAATTCCATTAATTCTGATGAAGTGACATCTTCAAATTGTACATTATTTTCAGTTTTGGAGGAAGGAGCACCACGGTAGAATTTGATTGGCTTTGCACCACCGCCACGTACCTCTTTGACCACCATACCCTCGATCTTATTAGAATGAATCGGGGTCAGGGTCATAGTATGTACATAGTGGTTAATCTTCTTGTGCATCGATTTATATTCTTCAATCTTTTCATCTTCGAGCGGGATCCTGAATTGCGGCTTCTTCCGACTTATTGTCGCTGCTTCTTGCTTGATTTTTTTTCTTCTTCAGAACTATCTTTCCAATCAACTTTGATGGCTGGTTTCCTCTGTCCAACTGTCTTAACGTCTCTGCCACGACCTCGTCCCCGGCCTCGACCTCGGATGCGAGTTGTGGAGAAACCTTCACCATCTCGCCGTAAGGGAGTGGTGAGTGACTGTTGGACTAGAACTTCAGGTTCTTCATCGTCCCGAACTTCTTTTGCTTCATTTGTTATGGTATCTCTGGAGAAGATTGTTTTCTTCGGAGGTGCATAATAAGTTGCATCTTCATGGATTCCAATTTCATGTACGGAGAATGGTTGTAAGTCACCTTTGATGCACTGTTCCCCTCCATCGTAGTATTTGATGCATTGATGTAGGGATGATGGTACCATCCTGTTTTCATGTATCCATGGTCGGCCCAGTAGAGCGTTGAACGACGTTTCTGAATCAATTATGTGAAATTTTGCGGTTGTCTTTTCCAAGTCACTGATCTTCATTAGTAGCGTTATTGATCCGAGGGCTCTTTCTCCTTTCTGGTTGAATCCTCTTAATAACATTTTGTCGGCTTCGAGCTTGCGAGCATCAATTTCCAAATATGCTAGTGTTCGAAGACTCATTATATTAATTGATGCTCCTGGATCCACCAATACTGCGGAGAGTGTAAACTTCCCAATTGTGAGCGAAATGTACAACGGTCGGTTGTGATCGCATCGTCCCAAGTAGTAGGTCATTGTCCGTGAAGGTGACACCTCGATGTTCTTTTAACAAGCAAACCTCATCTAAGGAATCTCCGGCCATTTGAGCTAAGCAAATTTTCGGATCAAGTATGGCCTTGATCAGAGCTTCTCTCATCTCCTTTGATAAGATGAGAGCGTCGTAGATGCTCAGTTTGGCCGGTAGTTTCCTAAGATGGGCTAGCACGTTGTAGTCCACTTTATTTTCATGTGTCTCGGATTCTTCCCGAATGGGTATTTCTTCTGCCGGGGTCGGTTCTTCCTGAACAACCACCTGCTTTCCTTTGTCATTTGGACCCATTCTCGGAGGTAGAACTCTTCCACTTCTTAAGTTAACTTCGTAATTTCTTCGAATCTAGTATTGAGTTTGTTGATGTCTCCTTCGAATCGGAATGACGGGTTCTTCGGATTAGCTTCGAGTGCGAAGGCTCTAACTCTATTGTGACTGGAGCTCCTCGAAACTCGCAGATAGATTCGTTGCTTGTTGAACTCCCATAACCTCCTTGATGGATGTCTTCTTCGTCATTGTGATCGTCGAGATTGTGTATGATTTGATAATTGTCATTTGTATCGAAATCGATGTCGGATTGTCGCTAGTTACGTAATCGTTAGAAACAGTCAAAACGTAGCCAACGCTATAATCCTTATCATTATAAGATCCCACCGGAGTGGGCAGATAATCATACAGAGTCAGAGGTTTGAGGGATTTCTCGCCCGAATCGGAAACAACTATCCTAGGATAAGCAGCCCCTAGTCTAGCCTTAGGAGCCTCGGTTTTCTCTTCTTCGTCGATTTTCTTCTTCTCTTCAATTGTATCTTGTTGAGGTGGTTCTTCTATCGCAAGTGATAGTGCCGACTTAACAGGTTTCGAACTCTGAATTGAGACTCGCACCAAAGCAGTTTGGATGTGATCCAAAATCTTTTTCGAAGACCTTGTCTAAGCGGTAGCCCATCCATCATCAGTCGCATAGGGATCTATCAGAACAATGAGATCAGTCAAGACAACATTGACGGAACCTCCTTTCTGGGGTTCCTTCATGTATTCCTTCGGGATCGTTATATTCCCTTTCTGAAGATTGTCGTTGAGCCAACTTTTGAAGGTAATACAATCTTCTATCTTGTGTCCGAGCATCCGGTGGTAAGGGCAAAAGTTGGGATCACCTTTCTTGTAAACTTCTTCTGGTCTCTTAGGCTCTGGCAGTTGGAAATCTGGAGTCTTCATCAGACTGTGGAACATTTTTGGCACTACCTCATTCTTGAACGGATACTCCCTGCTCAGAAGCTCCCTTAACGTTTGTTGCGGACGAGGCGGTTGTTCATATTGTTGAGATAAATGATAGCTGGGTCGGGGTTACTGGTAATTCTATTGAGGTTGTTGCGGCCGTTCTGACGATATTTGTATCGGTTGCTTGCCTTTATCGACTGCTGCAACGATCCCGAACTTCTTTTCAAAAATTTTCACGGGCTTCTGTTTGTCTGTTTTGTCGGTGAAACTTAATTGCTTCGCCTCCTCTTGCAAGCTTCCGACCTTGCTTAACAACTTCTCAAAAGTCTTAATAGTAAATCCCTTGAGGAGAAGTGCTATCGGGCCGTGAATGCTCTTTAGTAAAATGCCAACTGCATGTTGTTCTTGTAGTTGTGGCTCACACTTCATACTTAGGTTCCTCCATCGAAGTATGTAGTCCACCAAGGTTTCGTTGGGTTTCTGCTTCTCTACCACTAAATCACCTATAGTGATGTGGTGCTGAGCTACGGCAAATCGCTTGATGAAGAGGTTCTCCGGTTCGAAAATGTCTTCACCGAACGGTTCGGTAATTCCGCATACCAATCAAAGGCGATCCACGACGAGTGCTGCGACAAATTGTCGGAAGAGTAAAGCATCACTTCCGCCGGCATTGCAACAACTGGCACGAAAATGTGCAACATGCTACCGAGGGTTTCCGGTTCCATCAAAGGTCTTGAACAGAGGTGGTACAATGCCTTTCGGATATTGGACAGCGTCGAATTCTTCCGGGTAAGGTCTACCCGTCCAAATGGATGTCCCGCTCTTTGATTGTGCCAAGGCTTCTCACACCTGCTGTTCCACCATGCTCTTAATATTCTTTTCCGGAATCATGCTTTGTGTTGCATCCTTCTTTAACTGATCATCCCCGTTGACGGACGTAATCTCCTTTCCTCCGTCTACAATGTGAATGACCTCTAGGGGTGTCTCTCTTTGGGGTTGCACTTGACTCTGGAGAGTGGCTAGGGCTACAGCCATCTCTTCCATCCTTTTTGCCATTTAGGAGATCGTATCATCTTTCTCTTGAAGCTGCCTCCTCATTACTTCCGGCTCCTCTCTTTCTGCGGCTGCAGGGGCACCTTGTGAAGCTGACGAAGCTCGTGTTTCGACCATGTTAATTTCTGCATATTCATCATCCATGAATTCTGACGAGTCAATCTCATCTCCGAATTTCTCTTCTCTCTCCCTTGCTAATCGTCGAATATCAGTCCTTAACTTTTCCATAGCATCTTCTAGTGGTCTTTTCTGTACATCCTTGCAGTTATCATGTGATAACTGTCGGGTTTCCTTCTCATGAGTCCCCTTTACTGCGGTAGCACTTTCTTCGGACTCAAGTCTCCTGACGAGACTTTCCTTCTCAGGTTGTTGTTTCAATCTTAGCTCGTCCAGGTAGTGGGACGCCATACCATCCTTCTAGCGACAGAAGGTCCAGGACCGGATGGTGCAGTCGACCAAATGCTGGAAGGTGGTATCCTCCCTAATCTGTAGTCCTGAAACAACGACAGGTGGACTAGCTTTCATCCTCTTATTTGGCTTTTCTGCAGCGATAACGGGTTCTACTCGCGGCCCAAGACGGGATTTGACTGGCACCCGCCCTATCCTTCTTAAAATTTCTGATACAGGGCACCTTTCCTTCTTTGTTAACTTCTTTATCAAAGTTTGCAGTCGAGCAAATGGCGTAGTTCTGGCCCTTTTCTTACGACTATCATTGTAATATACGGGCTGAGGCAATGCGGCAGCAATCTTGCGAACATTTTCTTCATCCTCTGCAGCTGAGAGGGGAAGGAACCTGCTTCCTCCCAAAAGTGGTATGTATTCAAGCAGCGGTGTATACTTGGGCAGTTCTGGGATTTCTTCTAGGAAAGCAACTTCAGCAGCTCTGGCTCCTCTAGCGATCCATCTACTTTTGTTCCTTCTTTGGGTCCGTGTCAGTGATGGAATTCTCGAGCTGGACCTGATTTCAAAAACAGAAGGTCTCACAGGAAGTTCTATACCCTCCACGGTAACAGGTTCACCATAGTTCTGGATTTCCTTCCCCTTTAGTTTGGCAGGAGCCGGGGTAGGTGCAGAGACAACTAGACCAGTAGGGGTAGCAACAACAGTCCTTCTGTGGTCAGCAGTCTCCTCTCAGTTGGAATCTTTTGCAGAGGAGGGAATTCGTGAGTTGACTTGTGGTTGAACTCAATCAACGACTTCTCAGTTTCTGGTACTTTGCTTGTGAGTGAAAATAGATTGACGTCGGGGATTTTGATGTCAGTGTTCCCGAATCCTTGTCCGAATCGAATAATTCCATTATCAGGCAGTTCGTCCTTGAACATGGCCAGGTCAAGTCCGTTGAAGAAGGAGAAGATCATTTTTGGGGCTTCCATTTCTGCAGGGCAGATTCCAAGTGTTAGTCCCTGAATCGTGCTTCTTCTTATCGTATAACTTATGACGAAAAAGAAAGAGTCCGAACACATTTCTGTTTATCTTAGTGAATTTGTGGTATTAAAGGAAGATTGTCTTTTCGGAAAGATTTGTTCGTTAGGAAGGAGAATTATTAAAAGAAGGAGAGTTGTAGGAAGGGTAAAAGGAATTGATTAGGAATTGGAAAAGGAAGAGAAAGTCTTGCAGAAACTTCTCGACCCGCAAGATCGCTCCTAAAATAATACCTATTGGGGGTCCACCCCACCTCAGAAATGAGGTAAAAGGATCTCAGAACCTCTCTGTTTAAGGGTGTCTAAATAGTGGCTCCTAAATCCGAGAGAATGTTGGCTATACTTGTTCAAGGTAGAAATGAACATAGTATTCCAACGGAAAGATGGGTAGTTTGATCCACTATGAACATGGATACACTACCGATTTTTTGAAAGCAGAATTGTCTGATTAAAATGGAGAGAGGAATAATCCCCAGCGGAGTCGCCAGAAATTGTCGGCATTATTTTTAGTTGGTGTATTTTATTTTGAAAAGGGGGTCGCCTAACAGAAATTGTCGGCGAATTTTTAATTTAATTTAAATAAATAATTTGAAAAGTAGTATTTGATTTTGAAAATAATTTTAAATTTGAAAATTTTAAGATATGAAATCAAACTGATCTCACATCCCGAATAGTTTATATAAATGAGCACCGCATCACAAATTGTGTATCTATCTCGAAGAATAGACACACTGTTTGGTGATGGGGCTTGATTAAATAAACTAGAAGATTTGTGACATCCGTTTGGTCTGCAAACCAATTTTATAAGCCGACAAATTTCCTCGCTTAATATGAAAGCATTAAACAGGGTTTATATTACTTGGGTTCTTAAAATTCCCTATAAGGGCAAGCCCCTATAATTAATTACATCTTAAATGACGGGAATCACTTAAGAAAACTCTCGATAATAATCAATAATTCTGCTCTCAAGAATCTCAAAGTTTAAGTTTTCAAAGGATTGGATTTTTTTAATTTCAATAGGGAATGGATCGAGTTTGGAACATTTTGTTTTGGGAATTCAAAGGAAGAAAGGTAGGAGAAATTACAGATTCGAAGCGAACTTCGGTAATTTCCCAACTATCCTATTGTTTGGCTTGGATTTAGGAAAGTCCTAATATTTATTTAATGCTTTGATCTTGCCAATTTTAATTAATTAGGACTTATATTTGTATGATAAAATCACACAAATAGCCTTGAAGATGTGAGGGTTTATGTCGTATCGGACGACTACCTCGGAATCCTAAAACCGGCTAGGGCTTAATTTGCAATGCAAATGCCTAACGAAGAGTAAAGGGTTTATGTTGCACTAGGCAAACTACCTCGAAGTCCTATGGTTTGGTTATTTAACTCTAATAAAGCTTTGCTGAGGTAGATCCAAGTTTTGCTGATGACGATGGTCGTGCTGCCCACCATGCTCCGAGCTCCTTGTTGTTGCAGGGTTTTAGTTTTAGAAGTCATAAATCAGGAGATGAGAGAAGTGTCCTGGTTTAGAGAAAATCTTAAAATCCAGGTGTTTTTTTTATTTTAATTAAACAAATCTTAAAGTTAATTATAACAACACCGGTTAAGATCCCACGGTTCCATCCTTCCGGCATCGTTATTTTTATCGGATTCACTTAGTCCAGATGAATTTGCTAAACTCAACCGAATGAGTTCCACACTTTCATTTAGACCGTGGGAAATCTCGTTAGCAACACATAGGTTACATCATCCGAGGTATTCCCGATCATCGAACAAGAGGTTTTAATTTAGTTATAATTGTAGTTTTGTGTTCTGTTTGTGATTAAATTTTGAGTTGTTTTATATTTTGAAATGTTGTGGCGGTGAATTTTATCTTGCAATGACTTTTAATTTAGTTTTGGTTTCAGTTTTAGGGACTATCCTAAAGGTGTGGGTTTTCATGCAACAGTTGTTTATCATGTAAGAAAAGTAAGTGCGATGCGATTAAATAAATTGCAATAAAGTAAATTGTAACAAAATAAAAGCGTACCTGGAGGGTCTTCCCGTCATCCCAAGCTACACTTAAACACAATTTAGAATATTTAAGCAAGTTCCTAGGTAAAGCTAAGGGCAGGGTTATGGTTTTCTACCAAGTTCCTAATCCTATAGCTAGTCATTTCCAATGACGTCTAGGTTCTTGTGTTTTGGTTTGAGGACGATTTTCTTCATCAAAGAACAATTAAATTCAATCGTTCTTATAAACATCCTATCATTTGAGGAAGTGCTTAAGATGAGTCTTAAACATCTTTTTAATACTGCTAGGATTGTTTTAAGTCCAAATGGATTTAATCAATCAGGTGAAGTGATCGTCCGAGGTTTAGTTAAGTTTTGTTGTTATCTTACTCAGTGAACTAGGACATTTGAATATCCTATAAGTGAAGTAACATTTCATTTAACGTTCTGTTTAGGAGTTATGACAACAGAAGCTTTCGAGGGCAAATTGATGTTCAAATGGTTTGTGATTTAATTTAATTTCAGTTATCGGGTTTAAATTTGGAATAGTGTTCAAGTTGCTTTATTTTGAATTTCTTTATGTCTTAGGTGATGTCATATTTTTTTTAATTCAATTTAATTTAACTTTAATTTAATTTAATTTAGTTTAGTTTCAATTTTGATTTAATTTGACTTGATTTTAATTATAACTTAATTTTATTATTTAATTTAATTTAATTCAATTTAGTTTGATTTGATATGAATTAATTTAATTTAATTTAATTTGATTTAATTTAATTTAATTTAATTTTTTTTAATTTAATTTAATTTAGTTTAATTTAATTTAATTTGTTTAATTTAATTTAATTTAATTTGATTTAATTTAATTTGTTTAAATTTAATTTTATTTAATTTATTTAGTTTAATTTGATTTAATTTAATATTTTTTAATTTAATTTTATTTAATTTGATTTAATTTAATTTGAATTTAATTTTACTTTTAATTTTAATTTAATTGAAATTTTAAAAGGGTTTAATTTAAATAATTTAACTTTAATTTAATTTAATGATTATGACTTTTAGCATTTTAAATCTTAAATTTGGATTATCATTTTAATTACGAATTAAACATTATTGAGATGATTAATTTAGGGATTCTTAAATTAAAGAACAAATCTCTTCCTAATAATATCCCTATTTTAATAATTCCAATTTTATTATTCTTCCAAATTTAATCAATTATTTAATTAAGATTTATTTTAATTATTTTTAAATTGTTTAGTATGTTTCTACCCTTTAATTATTTAAATTTCAATCATCCAAATCAGATTAAGATCAAATATTTTACTCTTTAATTTTATTAAGCCTAAAGTTTTAATTAAAGATTAAAATTTTAATTACCATTTTGCCCCTTCAAGCTTAATGATTTCATAACTCACTAAATTGAGCTTAAATGAACTTGAAATTTTTATGTGACTTCACTCATATGTCAATAAAGACATGAGAGGAGAAAATGTGATTTTTCTGTATTTAATTTATTTATGTAATTATTTTTTGTGGAAAATAGAGATTTCCAAGGAAAATTTAATAATATGACCAAGGGAAAGTTTCTGTCCTTAAGAAACTTATGGGACATTCCTAACGACCAGAGGACCACTTGGACTAATTTTGATGATTTTTTGAAATATATTCTTTTTATTATAATTATTTTGTGTTTTGGAGTATTAATTAATTTAAAAATAAAATAAAGGTTGAAAAATAAATTTTATATTTTTCAAAAATCTCTCTGATATCAAGGAAATCAGAGAATCAATTTTTACAATTTTCTGATTTTTCTTTGATTTGTTAGAATTATTTTAGTGGAAATGCTAAAAAACAGTTTTTAAATTTTAAAATTACCTTAGGGCTTTAAAATTTTATATCTCATCAAATAGACCTAAGAAAAATATGGGGTTTGTTCCTAAGTGATTAGAATTCAAAATGTGACATTTAGTGAATTTTATTATTTTTGTGATTTTTATTATTTTTTTAATTATTAAAATATTAAAATAATATAAAAAATGAACTTTTTTAGAAAATTGAAATTTTAATTTTCTTAAATTCCCCTGATATCAGAGAGGCTCCAAAACCAATTTGGTTAATTTTTGAAAAGTATTTTGAAAGTTATGAATTTTTAAAGTTTAAATTGGCTAAATGGCTTAATCAACCCATTTAGTAGGGCTAACCAAGTCCAATTGACTTCAAATTTTTATGGTGGGTTCCTCTGATCCTAAAGGTCAGTGGAGAATTGATTTCAAGTCAATTTGATGTATGATTAGCTCTAATTAATTATGGACCTATTTTGGGTGATTAGGCCAATTAGGGTTATCCCAAGTGAATTAATTCAAAAGCTATTTTTCCTAGGGTCCTCTGGTCATAAGAAACATCACCAAATTTTTCTAGAATTTATTTCACAACATGCTAATTATTGGATTTAAAATACTCAAAACAGCAACATGAATTTGAAAAATCAATAAATTCTCATATGGATGGCCTCTGACTTTGGAAAATTCAGGGAATATTCCTAAATTCAGAGGCTTCAAAAGCTTTACGGTCTCATGTCATGGTTAATTTCCTATATGCATGGAGAATTAAAACAATGCAGAGGGTAAATAAATCATTAAAAATAAAATACTTAATGAAATTAAATGATTTCTTTTTCACATTATTCTCCTCTGTTCACTGAGCAAGAGGGTATTTTTATTTTATTTTTCTGATTTTCCTACACAAAGTTATGCATTTTTGAAGTTTAGGGAATTAAATAAATAAGAAAATACCCTAATTTTCTATTTATCCACGCGGCGCCACGCCATCCTCGGCAGCTCCGAACGCACACGCGTCACCTTCTGATTCGGCGCCGCCATCCAACTCAGCGCTCCGGGGGCCCGCTGTATCGTTCCGTCTCCTCATCCGGCGCGATCCTGGCCATCCGTTCGCGCGTGTATGGAATGAACGCTATCCGTTCATCGTCCCCAGCCGTCCTCACCCGAGAGCCGTCCACACTAAAACCCTAAGAACTCACTCATTTCTCAACGGATTTTCGTGTTCTTGTGCTCTATGGATTTGTCTTGAAGATACGAATACATCTATATGGTGATCATGCATTAAAATTAAAGCATTTGAAATGGAGAATCTCCAGAAGCTCGGGATGAAGAATTAGCTCATACCTTTGCTCAGAGAAGTGTGGCTTCAATCTGAGGGTTGTGTCACCTTCGATTGGATCCCAGCAAGCTCCAGATGAAGTCTCCTGGTCTGGTGAATTGCCTAGGTGAGATTTCGACCAAGCCCGATCACAAAGCTTGGAGTCTGGAACAGATGGGTGGCCTGGAGAGGGGGCTTTTGCTGGTGGACTCCTTCCCTTGGTCCGGTGAAGGTGTAGGACCAATCAATTTGAGGATTGATCCACCGTGGAGAAGTGTCCTTATTTTGGGTGGAATTTTGGTCGAGAAATCGGGCTCGTTGATGGGGATTAGGGCAAATTGTCACTCGGGGATCAACTCGCTCTAAGTATGGAGAGTGGTCCGGAGCAATTTTAGCGGGGTTTCGGTAAGATGCTGGTTCAGCACCTCTCATGGCCGAGAGGAGGTGGTGTTTAAACAGAGAGGGTGGAGGGCCTCCCGTGGGGAGTTAGGGCTTGGGATCAGCTGCTTAGGTCGAGGGAAGAACGGCCATGGTGGCCATTGGGCATGGGGCAACTCGACAAGGTGGAATTCCAAAGTTTGGCTCCTCCCGAGGTCTCGGCCATGGTGTTTTCCGGCGACCCGGACGGCCGGCCGGCAGGCATGGGTCACCCTCGAGTCCGAGTGGGTCGTGGCTGGAGGTTTGTGCGATCAATTGGCCATGGACATGTGTAAAGGGTTTGAATCAAAGTGGAATGGGAAAGGGCTAGTTTTGGGTCTAAATGGGTTAACCCTTGGTTTTGGGTTAGGTCCACCCTCCAAGGCCAATTTGGGCTGAAGGGAAAGTCACTTGGATCAGCTTGATTAGTGGGGTCAAGTCACAATCCAAGTACAATTAAGCTTAAGCAAGAGTTAGGGGAGACATTGGAGTGGTTAATCACTCTTAAGAGAATCATTAAAGGGTCCCCTCTTCTTGCCATTTTTGGTATGGTGAAGTGTCCAAGGCTTTCATGGCTCACATGTGGCTCATGCATGGCCTCATGGCTCACCTTTGGCTTGGAAAAAGCTAAGTCAACTTTCATGAAAGAGGTTTTTAGGAATTTTGGTAATTTAGGAGTGATTTGATGGGATTTGGCACATGGCTTGATTTGGAATCATTTGATGATTGATTTGAACTTAGGGATGATTTTAATTAAGGGTATGATGAGAAGAATTTGTCATATGGGCTTTAGCATGAAGTTTGGGCTTTTAGGAAGGTTTAAGAAAGTGGGCTTTTGGTTTGAAAATAAATTTATGGATGAGAATTTTGTGAAGGATTGGGCCAAACAAATGTTGTGTTTAGTTCATGGATGTGTCATGAGTGATTTGAAGCAAGTTGGGAGTGATTTTGGTTTGAATTGGGTTGAATTTGGGCTTCTTTGGTGAATGGGCCAATATAGGTCAAATTGGGCTAACTTGGGCCAATGTTGGGCTAGGGTTGAAATTGATGTAAAATAAATGTTGGGAAATGTTTATGGGAGTGTTTCAAAGAAGTTTTGGCTTTGGTTGAGTTTTGATTTTGGGGTTTGGGTTTATTTGGGTTAGGTTTGGGTTTAGGTCAAAATTGGGCCTTTTAGCTTTGGGTTGAATTTGAGTGGGGTTTGGGTCCAAATCCTGGGCAAATCATGTTAGTGTTTTGTTTGTGGGAATGTTAAGGAAGGTTTAGAAAAGATTTGGGGTTAATTGGAGTTGAATTTGGTTAGTTTGTGTTAGGTCTGGGTCATGGGTCCAAATTGGGCTTTAAGGCCAAAAGTGAAATTGGATCCAAATGTCAATCAAATTGGACTTAGATTTGGTCTAGATTGGTGTTGGGAATGTTGCATTGAAGTTTAGAATTGAATTGGACCAGAATTTGGGTCAATTGGGTAGGTTTGGCTTGACATTGGGTTCACTTTGGGTTAAAAATGGGTCAAATTGGGGGTTTTGACAAAAGTAGAGTAAATTGACAAAATTGGCCCATGGTGTAGTTGAACAAAATGAAATTGGGAATATTTGGGATTTTTTGAAATTTTCTGGGAATTTTCTGAATTTTTGGATTTTTGGGTCAAGAGGGGTATTTTGGGTATTTGGAGGGTATTGGGAGGTATTTTTGGAATTTTTGGTATTTTTGGGTATGGATGATTAATTTGAGTAATTTGGGAATGTTTGGGATTGATTTTGAGGAATTTTGGGTAATTTAGGTGATTTTGCAAATTTTGGGTAGTTTCGAGGGTTTTGGGTAGAGTTAGCGGGTGTAGGGTCCCGGGGGTCAAAAATTGAAAATTTGGAAAATTGAAGATTGGGTGAATGTAAGTGGAATGAAATCATTTTGGTTGAGCCATGAAGCCATATCAAGCCTACATGAGCCATGAAGGGACTCATTTGACGCATCCACTATGTTGTTCCTAACCCTCTTGCTTGAGGGCTTAGGGGTTAAGGACCATCCATGTGAATGACCTACATGAGTCAGGAGGTCAAGTTAGGTATGGGTGTGGTTTTAAGATGTGTGTGAAAGTGTAGTGTATAGGTGTAGTGCGTGTGTAAGTCAGCCCTTCACCAGACCAGGCCACCCAGGGTAGTCCTAAGGCCAAAGAGTCCTATAGGAACTCATCCTTTAAACTTCCACATTTGATTTCAAGCCTCTAGGTGATTAGGGGTCTACAATCAAGTTTGTGGAATTTGCAGGGAGTTAAGAAGTGGTTTGAATTTCTAAGTGGTGGGTCCCAATTCTAATCCTCTAAGATAGTCAAAGGAAAAGCCTAAGGCTAGATCCCAAGTACTAAAGAGAAGAAGAGAAGACCTCATCAAAAATGAGGTCAACAAACCTTAGTTAGTTAAGGCTTAAAGGTTTAATTAGGTCTAAGGGTTAGACCTAATTAGGGTTTAGGTATGACTAAACCTTAGTTAGTTAAGGCTTAAAGGTTTAATTAGGTCTAAGGGTTAGACCTAATTAGGGTTTGAGTTTGATTAAACCTTAGTTAGTTAAGGCTTAATGGTTTAATTAGGTCTAAGGGTTAGACCTAATTAGGGTTTAGGTATGATTAATTAAGTTTAATATGTCCTTAAACCTAATTAAAGTGAGTTTGATTTTGATTAATTAAGTTTAATATGTCTTTAAACCTAATTAAAGTGAGTTTGATTTTGATTAATTAAGTTTAATATGTCTTTAAACCTAATTAAAGTGAGTTTGATTTTGATTAATTAAGTTTAATATGTCTTTAAACCTAATTAAAGGGAGCTTAGTTTTTATTAAACCTTATTTAGGTAAGGTTTAATGAGTTAATTAAGTTTAGTGTGTCCTTAAACTTAATTAAAGAGGGTTCAATTTTTATTAAACCTAATTTAGGTAAGGTTTAATGAGCTAATTAAGTTTAATGTGTCCTTAAACATAATTAAGAGAGTTTAATTTTTATTAAACCTAATTTAGGTAAGGTTTAATGGGTTAATTAAGTTTAGTGTGTCATTAAACTTAATTAAAGAAGTTTAATTTGGGTTAATTAAGTTTATTATGTCTTTAAACTTAATTAAAGAAGTTTAATTTTTATTAAACCTAATTTAGGTAAGGTTTAATTGGTTAATTAAGTTTAGTGTGTCCTTAAACTTAATTAAAGGAGTTTGATTTTTGTTAAACCTAATTTAGGTAAGGTTTAATTGATTTAAATGTCATTTTAAGCCTTAATTGAATCTAATCTTGTCATTTTAGACTCAAATGAGGTTTATTATTAGCCTATCATAGGCTAGAACCATTTTCAAACTTAAATTGTTGATGAAAATAGTTCAATTTTACAAAAGGTAATTTTAGGATCAAAATTATTTAATTAATAAATGCTTTTAACCCTAAATTTCCAAATGTCATTCAAGATTGTTTCTATGACTTAGAAATATTTTTCCTAGGGTCATTGCCTCGTTGCCTCTATCATTCCTAGTCATTTGTATTTTTATTTTCTTAATTTTCAAATTTTTATAATTATTATTTGAAATAATTACAAAGAAATTTGAAAATTCAAGAAAGTATCCTAGGCATGTTTTCTGTCCTTAGAAAAGTTATGGAAGGTCCCTAAGAACATAAATATAAATGCCTCAAAGTTTCATATTTTTTTTTATTTATAAATAATTTTTAATAATTAAAATACTCCAGAGAGTATTTAATTAATTAAAAATTAAATACTAAGAATAACATTATGATTTTGGTCTCATAATTTTCTTCTCTTCAAGAGCTTTCTAGAGGTATTTTTATTTTATTTTTAGGACCTCTGGTTAAAGAGATATGAATTTTTGAACTTTAAGGGATTAAAAAATTTTTTTTTTAATACCGCGTCGCCGAACTCACGCCCGTTCGACTCGTGTCCTCGGACGCATCGAAAGGGCGGGAAGATCCCGTGCAGCGGTCGGACCGCGGGGCTCCGTTCGGCGCAGATCTGCGACGTCCGTTCCAAAGGCGCCGTATCGGACGACGCAGAAAATTCGGAATTTAATCCCGAAATTCCGTAGCCATTGAACTTCAAACATTAATATCTCACTCATTTCTTGATGAAATTGAGTGATTTTTTTTAAAATGCTCATCTAGACAAGTAGTATCAATCCATACGGTGATGATACACTTTTGAGCTAGCAAAATACATGATTTATTAAAAACATGAATTATTTTGCAAATATAAATTCCATACCTTGGCCACAAGTGGATCAAGTCGGATCGGACCCTATGGTTGTCTTCTTGGACCCCAAGAGAAGATTGTGGAAGCAGCAATTTGTTCCAGAAGTTGTGGTTGGAGAGGAATTTGGGAATTGGTCCCGATTTGGGTTGATTTTGAAAATGGCTCAAATTGGCTCAAATGGGTTAGATCTATGGCCGGGTTTCACTCCTAAAAGATAGTGGGGACTCTTAGGAAGAACTTTTATGTTGGGAGCGAGGAGGATTTGGGCAGCCTATAGGTCTCACTAAATATTTTCTTCCTCCTTAGCTAGTTTCGGCCAAGGGCTCTATTTATATCCAAATGATGGAGTTGGCTTGCCTTAGGCTGTTCTTGGGCATTAATTATCTCCCCTACATGTTGATTGGGTGATCAATTGGCAGGAGATAAGCTTAGATTTTTCTCTCTAAGTATTTCATGATGAATTTCATCTCTTTGCCTCTTGTCCATTGGCCATTGTGGGAGGTTACTTGTGAGCTGTTGTTAGGCTTGCTAAGGAGCTTACAACTCAATCCATGAGCTTAAGAAGTGATGACACATAACCTAGCCTGTAGCCTAGCCTTCATCATCACCATTTACCATGGTAAAGAGGGGTTATATGTGAGGTTTTCTCCTCATTGGGTGGCTTGGGTGGTGGTCCTTTTTTTACCTATGTTGGCCGACCACCTTAAGGAGGGAATGAGGTAGGTGATGACACCTCATTCCATGCATAACCATGGGGGTTAAGCCATGGATGATGGGCTTTAGGATGGGCTTTAGGATGGGCTTTAAAATGAACTTTAAAATGGACTTTTTATATGTTAAAGAGGCTTTTAAAATGAATTAGCCCAATTAAATATGAAGAGCCCACTTGTATTTTCATCCCTCCCCTTTAATTTCCATTTTAATTAATTTTTTTTATTAATTAAAATTGGTGGAAATTATTTGATTAATCAATTTACTAATTGAAAATGATTTCAAATTAATTAATTGATTATTTTTGTCATTTTATGTCATTTTATGATTTTTAATTTAATTTTCATTTTAATTATGTAATTTAATCAAAATGTTGAAAATTAAATCATTAATCATTTTAATTAATCAAAATAATTTTGAAATTAACTATTTGATTAATTTTGTTATTTTATGTCATTTTTATCTATTTTAATTAAAATAGATAAGTGTTGACCAATTTTTACTTGGGTTGACCCAAGTTAGCCCAAATTGGTCAAATTGATTTTAAGATGTCCAATGTCTGTGATTTTGTCATTGTGGTGTTTTAAATGTGTTAGTGGGTGAAAAAGTTGATTTATGGGTCAACAAGACTGATCATTAGGTCTGGTCTGACCAATTTGACCAAAGTTGACTTTTTAGGTCAAAAGGGTGACCTATGGGGTCAATAGTGTAGGTCATTAGGTCTGGTTTGACCAGTTTGACCAGAGTTGACTTTTTAGGTCATAGGGGTGACCTATGGGGTCAACAGTGTAGGTCATTAGGTCTGGTTTGACCAATTTGACTAGAGTTGACTTTTTAGGTCATAGGGGTGACCTATGGGGTCAACAGTGTAGGTCACTAGGTCTGGTTTGAC